>LGRX02024554.1:0-27920 GCA_001247695.2 Cymbomonas tetramitiformis | reverse complement strand
GGTGAATTGTTATCACATATTATCGGTAGTCGTCTAGCACGGCGTGGTACGAATCCCTAGCACATATTTTCAAGAGTCGTACATTGCGTAATGAATAACAACACTTTGCACACGAAAATGGGGCAAGGTCATCTCAATCACGAAAAGCATACACTAAATAAAATTACGAGGGTTCTTGAGAAAGTGTTCAAAGCTCGATGCCACCGGTTGCACCGATGCGGAGATTTCACCCCTACCACCTTGGCTACCCTTCGTCGCGCGAGCACCACTTTTCCCTTTCCCACGGCCGCCACGCCCTTGTCGTTCTTGAGTGACCGTATCGCCCGCGGCACGAGCACCACTTTTCCCTTTCCCACGGCCGCCACGCCCTTGTCGTTCTTGAGTGACCGTATCGCCCGCGGCACCCGCTCCATTGCCTCTACTGTTGGGTTGTGCCTTTTTAGCGGATTTGCGACGGGGCATCCGTTTCACGGCCTGCGGTTGTTTCCATTCACGAGTCCGCCGATCAAATGCATCTAACCATCTTTGGAGCTCCGGATCCGGCTTAAGATTCAGCAAATGAGATAGCTTTGGCCTTTGCCCATCGGGCCCGGGTAATATACGAATGCAGCTGGACTTCTTCACACGCGTCATCCCGACATAAAATGCTTGAAAGCATAGGTTGAAGACATTCTTCGGCGTTTGGCTTAGATCTAATATAATTTTGTCCACGGTTTGGCCTTGGAATTTGTGAAAGGTCAAGGCGAACGCAAGATCAAGCCCTTGAGTTCGATAATATATCTTACTTTTGCGGGAGGCGCGATTCACGGGGAGTTCCTCGAGACGCTTGCAGATCTTAACTGGAAGTACGATACTGCGCGGACGAGTGACATGCTCACGCATATTTCCCTGGCTCGCCGAGTCTCGAAGCTCGGGAGCTAATGTCGCTCGATCGGACCAGTTTGTGGAATCCAGATGCTCAATGAGAACATTGACCGCGTAAGGCGGCTCGATCCACACCTCCTCGCCAGGATTCGCATTGTTGATTTTCGCCGCATCGGTGGACCTGCTTTCATCTCGGAGAATCAGGCTGTGGAATTTGGCGGGCGTGCCGTTCGCTAAACCACGCGAAGGATTTAGGTCGTTGTTTAGAATAATTCTAGGCGCACCGGCAACGAAAGTGCCTGTCAATTCGGGAAATTCCGACCGGATCACGTCTTCATGTCGGGAGTCCAAAAGTTTGGTTGCAATAGGTCGCTTCCAACGAATTATCGGTTGTCCACTGAGCCGCGCAAAATGCCGTGCACGCACATCATTGATAGCTTGTCGTTGCCGATTGCCAGTCACGGCCACCGTCGCGAAGAGCCAATCGCGGTCCATTTGTACATCCGAAGCCGTGAGCACCTTCAGCCGGTCCAAATCGGACTGCGTAATGGGTCGTTCCTCCGAACGGCATCGTTCAATGAAGCGGACGTGATCCGGGTCACTAGCTGCTCGAACCTGCGTACGAACATCAACACACCAATAATGTTCGCGGTCGCATGCAAAAACCGCGGAAGGATTCGGTATTGAAAATAAATAAGATTTCCAGGAGGTATTAAAGTGATCGGAAATACCTGTTCGGTTAATGGATAGCGCCGGATAGCTTGGAATAGACGACCAGCTGTCTCAGCCACATCAAATGATCGTTGGCCGGAAAAGACGTTTAAAGCTTGTTTGTACAACGATTTTCCCACGGGCAGGGTAGAAGTCTTACCGTGGCGGGCCGGCCCGGGGCCGCAGAAGCTCGCTCCGGGCCGAAACCGGGCCGAAGGGGCTTTCGCCCCCGGGCCGCACAAAAATATGAGCCGGCCAAACTTCGGCCAAAAATATAGGCATTTTATGCCACTTTTTATCAAACCCCCATACTTAATTTCAAAATTTCGCGCCTGCGGCGGGCATTGTTCTTCTTTGACCGTTTTGGCCGAAAGCGGGCCAGCGGAAATATAGTTTACGGGCCGTAAAGAAATTTGGAAGACTTCTACCCTGCCCACGGGGGCTAGTTGTCCAAAATCGCCCACAGCCACCACCGCTAGTCCCCCCAATTCAGGTTTGGCCTGGTCGCCGACTCGTCGGATTTCGGCACAACGATCTTGAAGATGTCCATACAAGCATGCCTCAACCATGGAGATTTCGTCGATAAGTAATATGTAGGCGGTACCGGGGCCAAGGCGCACCGCGTACTCCGCCTTCGTGGCCGGATTCATGGCCTTCAAAGGCACCGCCCTGCAAGCTTCCGTGGGCTTCATATCACCCAAGTTATGAATGGTCCGCGCACCTGGGATGAGAGCCGCCGCAACCCCGGACGGAGCGCAGCAAACCACGGTGCCATCATGACCGGATAAAAAATTCGCGGCGGTGCACAAGGCTTTGGCGACGTAACTCTTGCCGGTGCCCGGTCCGCCGTCCCACAAGGAAGTCATCGGTGGAGGTGGAGGAGGCTTGCTCTGCGCCTCGGCGGCCAGACATAGGGATAACCATGACAACACGGGGGTGACCGCATCACGTTGACCTGCGTTTAGATCGGTGGTGATTAAAAACGAAGCTCCGTCGAAGTCGCCTACCACCATTATGGCCAATCTGCCCCACGTATCACGCTCCTCCATAGGCATTCCTTCCACCGCCAACCTCCTCGCACAAAGCTGTTGTAAGCGGGCGAAGAGAGCGGCATCGTCGTATACGCACTTTGGAACGAGAAGCAGTCGACATTTGAAGATGGCATGATCCGCTGGGATGGGTCCGGTGCCAAACAAAGCGTCATATACGTTAGGGCACATCTCGTGAGCAAAGGCCCCAGATTCATCGGAGGGGGTGGAAGGCATGCGGAGGCATCCAATGTTGTCCGATGGAACGCCAAGACGGGATACCGATGAAAGAAATGTTGACACGCGAGGGTAAGGTCGTTTCGCGTCCGAAAGAATGACAAAGGGGCGTGCCGCTCGATGACGAGATGGACCGTCGCGTGTTTGTAGTTGAAGCCACCCAAGGAGGTGATCGAAAATCTTGGCCTCGGTCTTGGATTGAAAGTCGGCGGGACAAACTCGAATGTGAGGATCGTCGCCTGCTCCAATATCATGAGGCGAAGCGGTCTCGTCCGTAGCGACAGTTCGTTGTTCCGGGATGGACGCGTCCGGCTCTTGTGCCATAACTTCCGCTACACGATTAGCATCTTGTTCGGTGTAGGATGAGACCAAATCAGGATGGCCTACGCGGGTGGGTCCCTGAACATCGGTGGACGGATTGTTCACGCGGTCATCGCCGGTCGCCGGCATGGTCTCGGTGTGAATCCGCTCAAAGAAGTCGACGGAGCCCTGCACAAACTTGCGCTCCGCTTTCAACGCATCAAGCCGAGAATCCCCATCAGCGCCCTCGGCATCTTCCAACACTTGAAGGTTGCGTGTACGGATTTCCTCGATCAACGCATCCAACTCCATATCTCGGTCACGCATAGGTACTTTCTCTCCAGTAGGGTTTGCCGGGGGAACGTACGGACCTTGACCTGTCTCAGCTGCGGTTTCAAGCGTTTCCCAATCCACGACCGCTCGGGCACGCCCCTGGGTCAGAATCTTTTTCTTCCGCGAATTCACGTTGAGTCCAAAGGTCACATTCTCGACATACGCAAGGCGTGCCCGCATAATGAAAGGTGCATCCGGCCGGGAGGCGGCTTGGCACCAATCACAAAAAACGTCCCAGCCGGTGGCCGGACCCTTTAGATATATTGTTTGTTGTGATAGCATAAGTGAAACCCAAAATCTGATACCCATATCTTGTGGCTATATACGAGCCGTAAATAATAAGAATTCCCCACACGCACCGCACCACACGAGATTAATATATGTATCTAGATATATATGCGTGTAGATATACGAGTTTCTAAACAAGTGATATATGTTAACTATGATCAAACTTCGATCGGACTTCGATGTCTTAGAGAACACTGCAGGTATATAATACAAGATAACATGCTAGGTAATAATGCTAAAGCAAGAAGGTTACACAAAATAATATGCTAGTTGTTATTGCTAAAGCAAAAAGCTAATACACCATAAAATGCTATTCAAGATAGAAGCTAGTTCACACGGAGGGTTGGTCCATAGCATATCTTTTCAGGTTCCTATTGGTGCGGATAAGAGTGTTCATGTCAAATTGGTGAAACACAAAAACACCTCGGAACCCCATGTGGCTTTTCATTTTGTGGAGGCGGATATGGGAAGCCGCAATGTCACCCGTCAAAACTAGCAACCGACCATTTCCAACAAGAATCTTTTGAGCACCTTGAAACTTGACCTCCATTTCCAAAGCGGTATCTACCGCGGAGAAAACCCGCGGGATGCGAAAGGTGGAGTCGGATGCGGGCTCGGAGGCAACCTGAGAAGGCTCTACCGCCGCGGCCGCTTGAGCCATAAGATCCTCGAACTCGGCCGGAACAACCGCTTCCGCGGGAGGGTGTGCTTCCTCGGGGGCGGGCCCTACCAAATAGGGACGGGTCCATGTGATTCATAAATCACATGGACCCCGCATGGACCTCACGTGGACCCCCGTGGACTTGGAATGGACCTCGCATGCCCCAAATGGTCAGACATTTCTCCCTAGGGGTCCATATGGGGTCCACTGAAGGTCCATGTGGGGTCCATACGGTTTCCAGTCACATGGACCTCACATGGACCCTCCCTACGGGTCCATGTGGGGTCCATGTGATACCTCTTAGTGTGTACGTAGCATGTGGACCCGACATGGACCGGTGAGGGCCACATGGGTCCGATGGTCAGACATTCCTACGGGTCCATGCGACGCATGGACCCCACATGGACCCCGCATGGACCGGTAGGTACAATCACATGGACTTCGCGGGGACCACTCAGTTATCATCACATGGACCCCACATGGACCGGTGAGGGCCACATGGGTCCGATGGTCAGACATTCCTACGGGTCCATGCGACGCATGGACCTCGCATGGACCCGTAGGGAATGCATCACATGGACCCAGCATGGACCCCTCGCTCGATGGGTTCATATGATTACCCGGCAGGTCCATGTGGTATTTAGGCGGGTCCAAGCGATGATCTAGCGGGTCCGTGTGAGTATTAAGCGGGTCCGTATGATTATCCGGCGGGTCCACGTGGGCATTAAGCGGGTCCATGTGATTAGTATGTGGGTCTATGCGATTATTCTGCGGGTCCATGTGATTATTTTGTGGGTCCATACGATTCTTCGGCGGGTCCATGTGGGTATTAAGCGGGTCCATGCGTTTGTAAAACGGGTCCATGTGCTCTGCAAGCGGGTCCATACGGTTATTTAGCGGGTCCATGTGATTATTTTGTGGGTCCATACGATTATTTTGTGGGTCCATACGGTTATTCAGCGGGTCCATATGATTATTTTGTTGGTCCATATGATTCTTCGGCGGGTCCATGTGGGTATTAAGCGGGTCCATGCGATTGTAAAACGGGTCCATGTGCTCTGCAAGCGGGTCCATTCGATTATGATGTGGGTCCATACGGTTATTCAGCGGGTCCATGTGATCATTTTGTGGGTCCATACGATTATTCGGCGGGTCCGTGCGGGTATTAAGCGGGTCCATGCGATTGTAAAACGGGTCCATGTGCTCTGCAAGCGGGTCCATGCGATTATTATGTGGGTCCATATGGTTATTCAGAGGGTCCGTGTGATTATTTTGTGGGTCCATACGATTATTCGCGGGTCCGTGTGGGTATTAAGCGGGTCCATGCGATTGTAAAACGGGTCCATGTGATCAGCAAGCGGGTCCATGCGATTATTATGTGGGTCCATATGGTTATTCAGCGGGTCCATGTGATTATTTTGTTGGTCCATACGATTATTCGGCGGGTTCGTTTGGGTATTAAGCGGGTCCATGCGATTGTAAAACGGGTCCATGTGCTCTGCAAGCGGGTCCATGCGATTATTATGTGGGTCCATATGGTTATTCAGAGGGTCCGTGTGATTATTTTGTGGGTCCATACGATTATTCGCGGGTCCGTGTGGGTATTAAGCGGGTCCATGCGATTGTAAAACGGGTCCATGTGATCATCAAGCGGGTCCATGCGATTATTATGTGGGTCCATATGGTTATTCAGCGGGTCCATATGATTATTTTAGTATACAATGCAATTATAAACAATATTTACAAGTGAAGTGGTCAGGACGGCAAAAACAGTACGGCAGTTCTACACAAAATGATTGCTATTCTTCGTCACCACTATCATCCCCTGCCTGTGCCCCCTCCTCGTCTTGCGCATCTTCGTCTTGCGTATCCTCTCCATTCCCATCCGAGGGCCCATCACCATTCTCATCACCATCCCCGGACGCCTCCATGTCCTCCACCACCTCCCCGGCCTGCTCGGCCTGCTCGGCCTCCTCGGCCTCCTCCGTTACAGCTGCCTTGCCCTTTTTCCTCTTCTTTTTCTCGGCTTCGTCGCCCCCATCCGCTTTCCTCTTGGCCTTGCCGAGCATCTCCTTTGCCGCCTTTTTGCGGGCCTCCTTGGCGGCGTGGCTGGCAGTACTTCGTTCGGAAGCTTCCTTGGCGCTCTGCACCTTCATACCAGCAAATACCTTAGAGGCATTTTTGCTGAGCTTGACGTTACTGACTGGCAACCTGCATACGTAGACACACCACACCTCAATACAGTACACAGAGTATACTGGGGCGGGGTTGGGGCGACACGTGGGACCATACAGGACATACGGGGGCGGGGTGCGGGCAGAACACCGGACCGTGCGGGACCCAGGTTTACAGAGGTAAACGGGCCCAGGTTTACAGAGGGCAAAACGTGTGAATTGAAGGGTTACTCACCACACCAGGATGCCTGCCTCCATTATCGACTTGGCGTCGTGCTGGAGTTCTGTTTTGTTTATTTTTTTTTCTGAGTTGAGGGGGAGAGCGAGCAACTTCGTGATGGATAACTCGTGCATCGCAAGGATGCGGTCGTGATGGTCCCCGGCCTCGTCGTTCTCGTCGTGGGGGGAAGGTTTTACTCCGAACTTGAGCAAAACCTCCACGACGTCCTTGGGGATTTTGCCCCCCTTGGCAATATTCACACTGCTCCCCCCGGGGACCCCCTCCACCACCCCGTAACACAACTCGAACCGATCGTTGTCGTAGTCGAGGAGTGAGGAGGCGAACTCCTCGGGGAAGGGGGTAACGGATTTGGAGCGGATGCGGTGCACGGCGACGAATGACCCGAGCACCAGTGTGGAGTCACCCGCCTGCGACCCAGCCCCAAACCAATAGCAGTCAGCGACATCGTACCCACACTCACACACTGCAGTTCAGCTGGAGCGGCCCTACCACACTGTGGGTCGGTCCAGCGTGGGTTCGGCACGAGGGCTAAACGTGGCCCCTGTACCGTCCCTCTCAAAACAAAGGGGTCCAGGGTAAAAAAACATAACAGGTATGTTTGCTTACCAGTGGCCACACGAACGAACTCTTCTTCTCCTTGCCCTGCTTCTCGGGCGCGACTGGGGCAGGGATCTTCTCCCCTTGATCCTTGTCCAGCCCGGCGGCGGGCTTCCCCAAGTTGGCGGGCTGCACGTCGGCGGGCTTGACGTACTGCACCCCCTCCAGTGCCCAGAAGGCTTCAAAGAGGGGCCCCTCCGTGGGCTGCCCGGCGTCGAAGTAATTCAGCACCGTCTCGGTGGTCTTCTTGCCGGGCAGCTCGCCGGTGGCGTCCGATGCCACCCGGACGCCGCGGGCCGGGCCGTCAAAACGCTGGGAAAAACCCGTCGGGCATTCTTTTGTGGTCTTTAGCTTCCACCTCCCCAAGGTGGTGGTCTGACATTTCATATATGTCAGTCGGTTTTTTATGTAATCCCGCACGCATTCGTACGAGAAGCCTGGCGTCGCCGTTTTGATCGCCTCAACGGCTTCGTCCAGGCTCTCTTCCTCCAGCGTGGAGATGGTGCATCCAGGGGCCCATACTCCACTTCTTAAATTATTTCCGCAAACTAAATTTGTCGACCGCTGCAATGACTTCACGAGATGCTGGGGGGCTTCCTTTGTCGTGTGGAAGACCCCCCCCGCATCGCCAGGCGCGCTGCCTGTAGCACCCGCTTCCACCTTGACGGCCGGGTGCTGCGCAGGCACAGCAGCAGCACCAGCAAGCCCTGCTGCCAGCTGCTGCCGGAGACCCTGCATTTCTTGCTGCTGGGCTGCAAACTGGCGCATGAGCTCCCCCAGCTGGGTGTTTCCAGACTGAGGGAGGGTCGTCTGCCGGGAAGACAGTTTCTTCTCGTCTTTGCTGCGTGTCTTGCGTGAAGGTCCCATCGATGTCTGTGCTGCGTGGACGGACGGAGGTTGTGCGTGAGGCTGTGAGGACTGAGGTTGTGAGGCGGTAGTGCGAGGAACGAAGGTCTTCAAAGAATTCAAAGTTCGGTTCTTTGACTTTCTGCGCCGCCAGGCGAGGCATTGTACCAAGGTGGACAGCATTGGTTCCATCGAGGTCCAACGTCGGTCCACGCGATCGAGTCAACTCGCATGGGACTGTCTCTGTATCGGTACATGGTGGGCTGCGATTTCAAATTTGCAGGTCTCAATTTCTTTTTTTCTTTTCTAGTTCGTTTCAGAGTGCTCTCGGTAGGGCATGCGGTTTTATGAATAAAATTGCTGCCGTGCGGCGAATTTCCATCACCGTGGGTGCTTGGCCGAGTGGTCAAATGTTGGTAAGCCGAACACGTTTCACGTGAGGGTGAGGGGTTCGAATCCCCTTGGAGGCATGGGCACCCACGATTCCCCTTGTGTCCTACTGGCAGTTCCCCGTGCATGTGGCACGATGGGCGATTGCCGCGATTGCCAACGACGCCGGTAGTGCACAAGGGGCGTTATGGGTGCCCACCCACGCCTTCATGCCATTTTGAGTTTCAGTAACTCATGGAGACCGTCCGATTAAGACTGGGGGGTTCATCTGGTCCGTCAATTGCACCGTTCGCTGGGAACAGGAAAGCATTCCCACAGAGCACCTGTTCTTCGATTTTTTCCCTTTAGTTCGATTTGAAAAAGTCGCACGCACAAAAATGCCGATATCTCACGGGAAAAAACATTTTTGCTTTTTTGTTTGGCAGGATATATTGCAATCAACCTGCCCCTTTTAGTGCCCAAATTTTGTTTTTTTCGATTTTTGGGTCGATTTTCGCCATCTCTCAACGAGGAATTCTTTACACCGCTGCTTGCCTCGCCGACGTTCTTTAGATAGGTCCACGTGAGGTCCATGTGACTCGAATCCCCAAAAATGTGAAACTGTGCGTCGGTCCCATAGGCTTCATCACCGGTCCATGCCGTCGGTCCATGTGTGGTCCGACGCAAGTCCATGCGAGGTCCATGCATGGTCAGACATTTTTGCACCACATGGACCCTGTTTCGTTCCCTAGACCCGTCGTTTTTTTTTGTAAAATCTCGGGGACCCGCTATTCCTCATGGGGGCAGCGTGAGAGCGAGCCTTTAACACTGGTCGGTCCAAGTGAGGTCCATGTGTAACGCGTAACCCCAAAATGCACTTTTTTAAGCAAAAACAGGCAAAAACACCTGTGCGTCGGTCCCATAGGCTTCATTACGGGTCCATGCCGTCGGTCCCACAATGGTTCAACGGGTTATTTGGCAAGTCCATGCGAGGTCCATGCATGGTCAGACATTTTTGGACCACATGGACCCTGTTTCGTTCCCTAGACCCGTCGTTTTTTTACTTTACCCCATAGGGGCGGGCTGTGTTCCACCTATGGGACCATAGGGTTTATTAGGGTTGCGGCGTCTTGCTGCGGTGGATTCCGAACGGGTCCGTGTGGGGTCCGTGTGGGGTCGAAGGCATGGTACCGACGGGTCCATGTGGGGTCCCAGGCATGGTACCGACGGGTCCGTATGGAGTCCAAGGCATGGTACCGACGGGTCCGTGTGGGGTCCAAGGCATGGTTCCTACGGGTCCGGGGTTCGGGACCGGTTATGGACTGACAGAGTGGTTCCTATCGGTCCGAGACCCCGCCCCCGTATAGTACTGCTCGCTTTAAACACTTACTCACCCCAGCGTGTACGACCTTTTGCAGGCGTTCTACCTGCAACATGCTGGATAAAATGGTTTGGCACTTGTCTATGTGACGATAGATGGCGACTCCACAAGGCATACAAGGAAGCCGCCCTGGACGCTACGTTTCAGAGTATGGCATTTGTCCGTGTAATCAATGCCACCACCGAGGGCTTACGACACGTGAACTTGGTCGCCGTCAAATTCTCCGACATGTCAAACAATATGGTGTATACATTCCGCAACAGGAGTTCGAAGAAGAGAATGAGCGATCATCTCCCCGAGATGATGAGATGGGCGGTGCGGATCGTGACCATACCCCTCGGGAAGCCGAGGTGATATCCAACTTTGAAGCGTTGGCGAAACACATCGAGGACTTGGGGTTTGGGAAACAACTACGTGATGATGATGGCGAATCGTCATCCGGAGACGACAGCGGCGACGGGGAAGGCGGTGGCGAGGAGGATGAAGATGCCGAAGAGCTTACCGACGACTCTGCGGATGATTCCGATGGCGAAGGCGATGTGGTGAGTGCGGTGTGCAGGATGTGGTACCCATTGGGAACATGTGGGGGGCCTATCGGTACGGGACGTGGTACCGGTCTAGGACCAGTACATACCGCCTCGTACGGTTACAGTAGTGAGTGCTGCTTGCAAGTTAAGGTTCCCACATGGGACCGATATGGGACCTGTGTGAACGGCCCGGTCCCATATATGGTACCGGATGGGGACCCATATTGCCCCATGACTTTACACATGCATCCTTCTAGTACCAAGCGCGGATGGACTGATGAAGTGTTGGCGCCCTGCAGGACATTTCCAAGATCAACGGACTGTTACTTGACCTTTTGGAGATGCAGGTCGAGCACAACGGGACTCAGTCCATCTTTGCATCTATTCTCGACATCGTCCGGGGAAGGCTCCTTAACAACGAAGAACGGCAAGTCCTTCCTCGCACGTTCCCCGAGACATTGAAGCGGTTTAAACCCTTCTACGGAGCGTACAATGAGGTGCACGTGTGCATCAGGGGCTGCATCATGTACAAGGGTGAACACAGCGAGCTCGACAAATGTCCAAAGTGTAAGACTTCGAGGTATCGGTTGGGAAAAGAACACGACGGGGTGAGAACGAACGGTCGAGCAAGATCTATTTTCAGATACTGGCCTTTGGAATCACCGCTGGAGTACATCTTCCTCTGTCCAGAATATGCCGCGATGGTGCGGAGCTTCGATGCGACCAAGCTTCCTGACGAACAACCAGACAAAGTCACCGGGATACATGGTGCGAATCATGTAAAATTGCTCAGCCCTGTTGAGTGTCCCATAGTACCTTTCCCGTCCCTATCGGTCCCTTATCCCGCCCTGTATAGGGAAACCTGTGGGACCCATCTCTCGTCATCCTAGCTCAATCAGCGATTAGTTTGATATTATAGTTGGTTCGGTATGTGGTACATTTGAGGGCGAATTGCCGGACCCATGGGGAAATGACATTGGACCCGGCCTTGCGAATGCAGATTCTCCTGCTCTCCGAGCTTTGGTCCAGAAGTTCCCCAGATTCTTCGCGGACCGCCGGAATCTATGGATTATTCTTTGCGCGGATGGAATCAACCCGTTCAACGATCAGCTATCCAGCATCATGCCCATTTGCTTCACGATTGGCAACATGCCCGGGGAAGAACGACACAAGCACGTGTTCACGTATGGGATTGTGGAGGGCAAGCCCAAGGACACTTCGCTCTTTTACGACCACCTGGTGGATGAGCTAGAGGTACTGTGGTCCACTGGTCATACGGTTTTCGACGTCATCGAGAAAGAACCATTTACAGTTCGATGCATGATGTACGCGGTACTCATGGATTACGTTGGCCTTGTGGACGCATCCCGACGAATGGCCGCGACTGCCATTATGGGATGCTTGAAGTGCCTGATCAACGGCATTGGGGCTGCGAAAAGCAAGATGGGGAAAACGATATTTCTGGAGAAGTACCAAAAGCGACGAGGTCCGCCCATTCTTGGATGTACAATCATACTCATATAGATCGGTCCTATGTTGGTCCCATGTCGGTCCGGTATTTGGGCCCCATACCGCCCCCGTCTTGTACCTGTCGCGTTTACCGAGAAGTTTGTGATAGGAGCGTTGGTGCTTACTAAGCACTGTCCGAGTCCCGCCCTGGCCCCGCCCTTGTTTCGCCCTTACCCCGCCCCCGTACCGCCAACAACCCGCCCCCAATCTGCCCCAATTCATTATGGATTGTACACTTACTTACCCAGGTGGCGATACCGAGACTGACCTCCACACCGATGAACGTGTCCGACAAATACAGCAGTTGCACAAAGGCATGGCGAAGAACGGCGCTTCCAAAGAGCAGTTACAAGATAGTTTCAAGAAGTTTGGTGTGAAAACTCCTTGCGCGTTCTCCAGATTGGTGTACTTCAACGTCATATACATGTACCTTTTGGACTTGATGCACATATTGAGCAACTTGGTCCAACGCTTACACAAATCGATTTGTGGTGGCAACTGGTCAGCGCATTGTCGGAATTTTGCAAGAGAGTTTAAGGTCAATCGGGCCTGGCTTGTTGCGCCTCCGCAACTTCGCAATGCTACACGTGTTCGAACAGCAGCTCAGCGACTTGCTGGTAAGTAGCCAATCTGGGGGAGGGGGGGGGGTACCACATGTGGGAACCATGTCGACCCAGGCTAGCCCCAACGGGTACGGGGGCGGGACCCAAGTAGGGGCCAAGGGGCGCAATCCTGCCCTGTCGCTTTGTGCCCACGGCAGGTAAACCTTCTCCGTGGGCACCGTCGAAGCCGTCGAGGGAAGCCATGACCGTGTGGTTACGTGACAATCTGAGCGCACCAAAATCATGGGGGCCACTGGCTCAGAAGCTTATGCAACTGAAGGCTAACGAGAAGTTCATTCCTCGAAGATTGAAGGCGGCATTGGGCATCACGGCGATGACTTCAGGAGTTTTGCCTGTTCTCTCGAGCTGGTCTGGTCGGGATGGGCTCGTGGAAAGGCCTTTGCACGCGGATTATGTTGGGGAGATATGCTCCATCGTTCGTGAGGTTGTCAGCCCTACAATTCTTCTGAAGGTAAACCTCTCCCTACAATTCTTTTGAAGGTCCAACACCCCGCCCCGACGGGGGCGGGGTGCTTCCCTGATTTAGTACCCACGTGGCCATAGTAGGTCCGCATTTATATCGTACCCATGCGATTTCTTTTTGAGATCTGATATTTGCCTTTTCCAGGAAATGCCAGGTCTCATTGAGAGAGTGAAAGTGGTCCTAAAGCTTGGTGAAGATCATATGTCACCAGCCGATTTGGTGATGATGCAGCATCTCCTTACTCATGTCGTGCCGCAGCTCATGATGTACGGTCCAGCACGTGAGCATGGATGTTTTGCTTCGAGGACTACTTTGGCCGAATGAAGCGTGCGGTCAAAACGCGATCGAGTCCGGTGGCCAGCATCATGAAGAATATAGAGTTGGAGCGCCTCGTAAACCTTTGTCGCGGGTTGAGCGATTTGGCGCGAGGGTCGAGGCCACCTGTATATCCACTCCCCGAACCTTCGCGGGTTTCAATGATGCTGAAATCAGGAGTGGAGCGTCAAGGCAGGAACACACTGCTATCAGAAGGTATGTGATACCGTGCCGCCCCGGTTGAGTCAACATGCCGGACCCGTCGGTCCTAGATCCCGCCCCGGCCCCGCCCCATGTATTGCAGTTCGATTTCATGCTAGCTACAATCTTAAAATAAAGTTCGATATTTTGGGCTTCAGATACCATTAAGGACATCAAATCCTGGCTGCTGCTTCATTTCGATTGGTTTGCCGAACTTCGACATCAGTTTGAATTGGCTACAGCACGCATCAGGGCGGAAAATCAGCGATCTCGACGGTTTGTACCCACACTTGCATCACTTTTACAGCCTGTCGCGCTCGCTACTCGTCCTTTGTTGGAACCATCGGACGTCCCCGTGGGGGCGGCACGTTGGACCGGCACGGGACCCGCATTGGACTAATGTCTTCACCTGATTCACAAAACAGGTTACATCAACAACGTGTCCGTCGGCAACGACTTGCTGGAAACCCCGTTGCCCCGTTGCGTCTGGTAGAGCCTACCTTCGAGGACGCCAGCACGTGGAGGAAGGAGCCGAACCCCCATGGCGAAGGAATGGTCGTGAAACAATTTTCCACGGAAGAGATCAACTTCATTACCTCGCCACCACCACGACTTTTGCGGTACAGTTATGTAAAGGTTGGACGTAGCATGTTCAGAGCTCGTGATCTGGACCATGATAAGGCGAGTATGCAGCGATACATGTTTGTGAAGTTCAGAGATATCTTTGTTGGACACAAAATGGTTGACGGCATTCGCACTCCCCAATACGAAAACCAGGACTGGTGCGTGCCCCCATCCCGCCCTCACCCTGGCCTAATGGGGACCACATGTTGCCCTTGTTGTATTCGTTCAGTTTATTTAGCCGATCTCCATTTTCACCCAGAATTATACTGATGAATCAGGTACGCGGAGTTGCTGGATGTCTTCAAGATGTCGATCCACGGCCACGACCCATTCATTTTTGTGAAAGTCAGGTGGTTTCCTCAAGAGGCCGCTGTCGCTGACCCCATCAGCCAGACCGTATTTCTACGTACCGACTTGCCATGGGCCACGAAGGATTCTATTATCCGAGCTGAAGAAATTGAGTCCCAGGTTTGCATCGTGCCAATACCGTGGCTGCCTAAGCGGTTAGCAATCACACCCTCGAACCGCCGCCGACTGCCTATGGGAATCAGAGAGAAGCCCGGTATATTGGCGGTGGTTCTGGACCGGACCGTTGACTTTGTTGGTGAAGTTGCTGACGATGAAGACAATCACGCCGCTTGAAGCATGGACCTCGAGCGTACCCACGCTGGACCCGTCGTGGACCCGCCCTGGACCCGCACTGGACCCGCTTTATTTGGACCTATCGGGGATGATATTACTAGTATGCTAGCAACCGTTTCTTACCGACAAAACTTGTAACATATGTACAGTGTAAATATTTTTACGGGTCCGTGCGGGGTCCATGCGAGGTCCACGCATCACCTTCCCCGTGCGGTCATTTTGTCACATGCACTTCCTTAATGACCGCATGGACCCGTCGAATAATCGTATGGACCCCCGAAATAACCACACGGACCCGCTGAATAACCGTATGGACCCACACAATAGTCGCATGGACCCGCTTATTACCACCCACATGGACCGGCGGAATAATCGTATGGACCCGCAAGATAAGCATACGGACCCGCTTAATAAATACATGGACTCCACTTAAAAAGCGCATGGCCCCGGCGAATAATCGCATGGACTCGATTTCCGCTGAGGCCGCTGTCGCTGACCCAGCAGTCAGACCGTATTTCTGATCGCGCGCCACCCCACGGGTCCATGCGGGGTCCACGTATCGCCTTCCCCGTGTAGTACATCTCGGGTGCGCCACCCACTGGTCCATGCGGGGTCCATGCGAGGTCCACGCATCGCCTTCACCACGCAACCCATGCTGGGTGCGCCACACCACGGGTCCATGCGAGGTCCACGCATCGCCTTCCCCGCGCAGTCTATCTCGGGTGTGCCACCCTACGGGTCCATGCGGGGCCCATGCTGGGTCCATGCGAGGTCCACGCATCAAGGCTCCTAATCGGTTTAACCGATATTCCGATATATCGATATATCGGGAAAAAACGGGAAATCGGTATCGATCGATATCATTTTTGTGCACATTTCATCGATAAATCGGTATCGATTCAGTTTAGTATTGGCGGTCTTATGTATAGTATACGGAGAATTGTATATAAAATTCAATAATCGATATGAATCGATATCATCGATTATCGATTGAAAATGTTGAATATCGAAATCGATCGATATGCAAGTTTGAAACCGATTAGGAGCCCTGCCACGCATCGCCTTCACCACGCACCCTATCTCGGGTGCGCCACTCTCGGGTCCATGCGGGGTCCATGCGAGGTCCACGCATCGCCTCCCCCGTGCAGTCTATCTCGAGTGCTCCATCCATGGGTCCATGCGGGGTCCACGCGGGGTCCACGCGAGGTCCATATATGGTCCGTACGGTTGGGCGCCTATCGGAGGTTTGGTCCGTGCTGAACTTAACGGGTCCAACATGGGTCCGAGCGATCATGTTTGGTCCAGGGTCGGTCCAGGGTCGGTCCGGGGTCGGTCCAGGGTCGGTCCATGCACCACATGCTGCCTTAAAGCATGGCCATACGGGTCCATGCGAGGTCCCCCACGCCAGCGGCGAGGAATCCGTGGTGAGATTTCGATGGACACATGGACCCCACATGGACCGACGAAACACCGCATGGACCCATGGTGAAATGTCGCATGGACCGAGAAATCAGTGGTACCAAGTGTGGGACCCACCCCGGACCGATAGGAACTTTTGGACCAATCTAGTGGTAAAAGCCCGAAGGCGTCATCGACGGGTCCATGTGATCCATTTTTCACGGGTCCATGTGGGGTCCATATGGTCCATACGGGTCCATATGGGGTCCATGATGGGTCCCTATTGGTCCCGGGACCGCATGGACCCGGCCTTATTTGGTAGGGGGGTGTCTCTTGCGGAGACTCAAAAACAAATAAAAGATCTCGAACGGTGTCGAGGAAAAAGGAATCCTTGCATGTATCATCGACGAAAGGAAATTGGACGGGTACATTTCCAAGGTTGTAACAAGCGGGGAGCATGTGTGCTTGCACCGCATCAACTTGAAAGGGGATTGGCAACGTGATCGCCCGATTGACCTCTTCGCCCACCAACGCGAAGAGATTGGCGGTGACCAAGTCCGGTGGTTGGACACCTTGGGATGAGAGCCGGTTTGTGAAGATGTGGTTGGAAATCACCCCAACCCGAAACCAAGTTGAGATGGGGCTTGTGGATGCACGCCCACCCGAACACGCATGAGCCTTGCTTTTCAGATAGTGCACAAGGAAGGACGGAGATGTCCGGCGGGCTCAACTCATGAACCACGCGACAGATGCCGGGCTCCACGCCAACAATGGACGGCTCCAATGCCAAAGGCGTGTCCATGCTCGTTCCACGCCTCTCGGAAAAAAGCCGCTTGCTTGGGAAGCGCTCATTCCCCCAAAGAAAAGAAGGTTGAATTCCTCATTGGACAAGCGAGTGGGGGCAATGTCTTGCGGGCCAAACACTTGCAATGGACGCGCGTTCATTTTGTTGTAGCGTCGCGGCTCCAAAAGATCTTTCAAGAACCGAAAAAGACGCGGTTCGTCTTTGTCGTTGACTTATGTATGCATATTTCGGTGTTTTCATTGTACGCATACTGCACTTTTCTAGCTTGTTGCCTTTATGTATCCCTATTTCGCGCATAAATATCACTAAACCCTGATTTTTATGAAATATATATAAATCCCAAAATAACATATGATAATGTCATTTTCATCGAATAGTGTGTTACCTTCCGACATTTACTTCCGACATTATCTTCTGACACTTACTTCCGACATTAACTTCCGACACTTACTCCCGACATTTGCTTGCGACATTTTATACCGACATTTACGCCCTCGACACTCTGGCCAGCAGCACCTCTGCTGCCGGAAAATTGGCTTATCGCACGGCGTTTTTGACCTGACCGGCGTTTTCCTCGTCAAACTCTGCCCCAATTAGACGTTTTCATCGCCCGATTTGCTTAATTTTACGAAAAGTTGTCTTTTCGTTTGTGAACCCTATCCTTGGGTTTGCAGATTTCTGCACTCAGCAGTCAGCGGCCATGTCCACTGCGCGCCAGCGTGCGCGTATGGCCGGTGTGCGTTCAGCGTTGGCATCTCTTCGACTACATCGACACCATTCTACCCATGGCTTTGGTCTGGTGGTGTATGGTGGTGCTTACGCACCAGACACCAACCAAGCACGACTCCGACAATTTCGGCATCAGCGAGAACAAGTGCCTTGACTCCGACGGTCTCGTCTATCCGCATTTTCCGCTTTCGCCCGAAGCATCTCGTGGCTTTCATCTGGTGGCATCTGGTGGTGCTATCGACGTTGCTCACAACCGCCTCGGCCCCTCCATCATCGCTTTTGCAGAGTGCAGACAGTTCATCGCGCGCACTCCCCGCATTTTTCGCCTTCGGCCTTCTCGCCCTTCCCACACCGACGCATCCTCTTCGGTGGTGCTAGGCCGCTTCTAGCTTTGGCCTCGCGAGGACATTGGATGACCGTTTCTCCTTTTGAGTGATGCTTGACCTCTTTTGTCATCGAGGACACCGCCACCACCTGCAGCCTGCTCGTTAGAATTAGCAGCCTACCCGGCGGGAGTAGTTGATCCCCGCGGCACACGCATGGGCATAAGCCCCTAGAGCACGCATCATTGGATTAGCGCAGGCAGGGCCGTACTAGCTGGGTTGCAAAAGACCCGCTTGAATCCTGTAGGTGTGTTCAATTAGGGTTTGTTGTGCTTTTGGTTTGGGATGCTGTTGTGGCACCTCACACCCTCGAAATGAGGTGGTGTCATGGGGAACGATACCAATTTCACCCCCACACTGGGGATATTGGATCTTCTTCTATCGCCCCTCGCCTTGAGGTGCCACGTCAGCAGTCACCTTCTTGCAGTTCTCTCCGATAATAAAACACCTAAGTTATTTTATCATCTCACCTTAGTCCTCGTGTGTATCTGCGAGTGTCCGACTGTTTTTGGAGTCCAACCTGGATATATATTACATACATATTTCAGGTCCTCCATCATCGAGCCCGTACGCGGACAGGGAGGCTACGACAAGAGTTACCAATCATGCAACAAACATGATCCGCAAAATCTGATTATCATACTATCATATCAGATCAGATTATCAGATCATATATCGGACAATCAGACAATCACATCTCATGCCGGACCTGACGTTAGTGCCCTTTGGTACCCTCTTTCAGCCCCCTAGTTTTATCACTCCTCATGTTAGCGTATTCTGTCACTGCCCCTCTGATTATCTGGTTGTCAATGTCACTTGGTGGTGACGTGGCAGAAACCAGCCTCTTACATTCACAATTAGATGGTAATTACTATTGTATGTCAAAGTTGGCTTCTGTTGGCTCGTTCCTTCGCTTCTCCATCTGTCTCTGGTGAGCCCTTTTTCCACTGTGCAGCAGTTGTTTTGTTACTGCATGAGGTTATATAGGCTACCGACCACGCATTCACACTATTTGTTCTGATCCCCACTCTCTAGTTCACTCCGACGACGGGCGGTAGTGTTGCACCACCACCGCTCCCCTCGCACTCAACAATCCGCCCCCCCTCCGCCAAATCACGTCAACTCTGCCGCGACGTCACCCACTTCCCTCCACACAATTTTCCTTCCTAAAACACGTTTCGAAACGAATCTCCAACCTTCCCATCCGCCCAGGCTTCCCTCCACCTTTTCCCGAAATCACAGACTCCCAAAAATATAATATCCCGTAACAGTTGAGCAGTCCCTATCCGCTCTGGACTGTTTCACCGCCACCGGCATCCCAACGGTGTTGATTTTATTCACGCGCTGCCAACAACACCAAGGACAACAACGAAATTGACTCTACTAAACCTCTAAAATTAGATATATTTCAAATCTTTCTGAAATAGGCGATAGGCGGATTGTTATCCTTGCCCTCTCGACTACTTCTTCAGCTCAGGCCCTCTCGGCATGGAAAACTTCCCTACAATCGAGTTATATACCACAGACTGTATACGTTTATTAATGCCGGACCTGAGTTTAGTCCCCTTTGGTACCCTCTGTCAGCCCCCGAGTTTTATGACTCCTCATGTTAGCTTTTGTCACTGCCTCTCCGACCGTCTAGTTGGCATTCTCACCTGGTGGTGACGGGGCAGAAACCAGCTTATTACATTCACAATCATATGGTAATTATTCTTGTATATCAAAGCTGGCTTCTGCTGGCTCGTCCCTTCGCTTCTCCATCCGTCTCTGGTGAGACCTTTTTTCCATTGTGCAGTTTTATTATTATTGCATACATGAACATAAGACAATCGGGCTGATTATCATCCGGCCGTTTATCAGCCGATTAGACTGATTTCAAATCTGATTGACAACCTTGGCGGAGACATGGTAATGATCGGGGATTTCTTTGATTCTTTTTACTAAAGTACGGGTCACATTCATGGGAAAACAGAAACTGTACCGCTAGACCAGAAGCCTGAAAAATGTGAGCCAGACCGGGGATCGATCCACGGACCTCTCGCAAACCGGACAAGCACTCTTGGCTACTACCTGATGGTCCTTACGGTAGGACCTAGAACGCTCTAGGTCCTACCATAAGGACCACTTTTTCAATAATGTATTGAGGTGCCCTATTGGTGTCGTGAATGGCTACCCTCCGGTTGATGGCATATTTAGGACTTGAACTCAGTCCCCTCTTTCCCACTTGCCGAGTTTTAACCCAAGCGGGATGCTACACTACCCGTATTAGGCACGGGTAGCGTAAAAAATCGTCGAGAACTTTTCTAAAGCCAAAAATCTCTTAAAATAATAGCACATCTTTCATAATTTTTCGCCGACAGACTATGGAGGCTGAGCATGCGTCCAATGATCCAGTAGCACCGTAGCATTATATACAATCATGTTTAGAATAGAGCACAAGTCGATAACCTCATAGCGGACATTTAGCTGCACCCCAATCAACCTGTCCCATCATTTTTAGTCAAATGTCATAAAATTTAAGGGCCAATTTTGGCTTTGGTCTGAAGTCGGGGATGCTATATTGAATGCGCACATGCCGCTTACACACTATTACCTCGCTATTGTCGCCATATAGACACAATAATTGAATTTTCGAGCCATCTACATAGGCAGAATGTGCGATATTTTGGCGTGTATTCATCGTTGATCCGGACGAAGGGTATTATTATTTTGGGCGATTTAGTGCCTTTTCCAGCTTTGACAGCCAATGCTGCTTCAACCACTATTTTGAGGGCCAAGATGAACTCGGATGGAATTTTTGACAAGACGCAACGGAAAGAGCAGCTCGAGAACTTGACGGCGCAGGTCTCGAAATTTCCGTAGGACCTATTGTGAAGCGGATAGCCGGGCTTAAATGTAGGTCCTTATGGTAGGACCTAGCTTTTTTTGCTGAAATTTGAAAAAAAACCCACCACCAAAGCGTGCGCAATTTAAGTACTCCAAAGGTCACCCTATGCATGCAACCACAACTTGAAATATTCATTTGACTCATAAATAGGATGGGTGATCGCACGTTGAACCAATTAAGTGATGTTTATGCGAGGAAAGCACATTTGCACGTAGGTCCTTATGGCAGGACTTTGAATTTGGGTAGTAGCCACTCTGCCGTTTGGGCTACTCTGGTTGTTGATGGCGATTCGCCGATGCGGAACAGAGTACTGTCTCCACACAGTGCCACGTAGGCGACGAAGAGTGAAACACGAAGGATACAATTTCCCCCAATCTGCCGTTGCGGTGCGCTCTCTGTCGTGGCATCGCGCGGCTTGTGCGGCGCGACTGTCAGGGGCGCGCGGGGCTTGTGCGGCGCGATTGCATCCCCCATGCATGGCCCAACCTCACTCTGAAGTGTCTACGTGGCAAAACCACAACCAACTGCCGGCGTCACACCCGCGCAGTGGAAGCGTGGTGGGCCCATAACCTCATGGGGAACCATAATATGTACCGCTAGACCAGAATCCCGAAAATGCGAGCCAGGCCCGGAATCGATCCACGGACTTCTCGCAAACCGGACGAGCGCTCTGCCGTTTGAGCTACTCTGGCTGTTGATGGCGATTACAGTGCGGTACATAGTACTGTCTCCCCACAGTGCCACGTAGGCGGCGAAGAGTGAAACACGAAGGATTCAATTTCCCCCACGTCTGCAGTTGCGGTGCGCTCTCTAACGGGGCATCGTGCGGCTTGTGCGGCGCGACTTTTGGGGGCGCGCGGCTTGTGCGGCGCGATTGTATCCTCCATGACACATCCTCGGGGGTTGAGTATGTGTATGCTATAGATATGCGGATACGGTGAGTATTTTTCACACTAAGACGTTTTTCAACCGACTACGATTTTGGAGAACTCATGAAGGGAGTGACCTTGTGTCACAGTGACATTCACGCTGCCCGCCTCTCCGATTCACCCCTCACGGCGAGTGTAATAACTTGCATTCCACCGTCACGGTTCCGACCGGCCGCACGTCTGCCACAAAACCCTAAGTTATTGTTTTACTAGCTTGTCTTAGCCGTTGTCATCGTTTCTAACTGATTCTAGGAGTGTGAATATATATCTTCACTATATATATATATATATATATATATATACAACGTATACGAAGTATGTATATATATATATATATATCCCCCCACTCCTTCCTCGTCGTGTGATGGCCCTGTTCCACGGTAAATGACCCGTTTGTTAGATATATAGGTCTGATGTATATATCTAGCTAGTTGATATAAACCCTGAGTTGAGGGTTGCGGAATCACAACGATAAAGTGTGTTTAGGGTCTGAAAACCATTTTCAGGGCCTGAAAAGCGTTTTCAGGGCCTGAAAAGTCGTTTTCAGGGCCTGAAACCCGTTTTCAGGGGCGGAAAACTCGTTTTCAGGGGCGGAAAACTCGTTTCCAGGGCCGGAAAACTCGTTTTCAGGGCCGGAAAACTCGTTTCCAGGGCCTGAAAAGTCATTTTCAGGGCCGGAAAACTCGTTTTCAGGGCCTGAAAAGTCATTTTCAGGGCCTGAAAAGTCATTTTCAGGGCCTGAAACCCGTTTTCAGGGTCTGAAAACCATTTTCAGGGTCTGAAAACCATTTTCAGGGCCTGAAAAGTAATTTTCAGGATCTGAAAAGCGTTTTCAGGGTCTGAAAATCATTTTCAGGGCCTGAAAACCGTTTTAAGGGTCTGACGACCATTTTCAGGGCCTGAAAACCGTTTTCAGGGCCTGAAAAGTCGTTTTCAGGCCCTGAAACCCGTTTTCAGGCCCTGAAACCCGTTTTCAGGGTCTGAAAACCATTTTCAGGGTCTGAAAACCATTTTCAGGGTCTGAAAACCATTTTCAGGGTCTGAAAACCATTTTCAGGGCCTGAAAACCATTTTCAGGGCCTGAAAAGTCATTTTCAGGGCCTGAAAAGGCATTTGTAGGCCATATGTGAATTTTCAGGGCTTGGAACACTGTAAAATTTTCAGGCCCTGAACTTTTTTTTTCAGGGGGCAAGATGGGGACATGAGAATATAATTCTAAACTTTATATATCACGAAAAGTGAATAAAAAGTTCAGGCCCTGAAAAAAAAGTTCAGGGGGCATCTTAAGAGTGTGAATTCCAAATTTTCAGGCCCTGAACTTTTGTGTAAGACTTATATTAACCATGAGGTTTTTTCTAAGGTGTATAACTAGCCTAGTATAAAACAAGTTTAGACCCTGAAAGTCATTTTCAGGGCCTGAAAAATATTTTCAGGGCCTGAAAAAAATTTTCAGGGCCTGAAAAAAAAGTTCAGGGGGCAATTTTTCAGGGGGCAAAAAAAAAGTTCAGGGGGCAATCGTAAGTAGCCCCCCATCTGCCGGATTTACTCCGAAGCATATTACTCATGGTTAATGGTACATATTGCTCCAAAGTAATGTTGTTTGAAGGGCTACTAGACCTTTTAAAAAATTTCAATACGTGGTATACCTTCTTACACCCATGGGGGCTTGCATAATTGTGACCTAGAGTTGGGGTGTGATCGCGAAAATACAAAATGCTCATTATGTTGGCTGCAGCCAACATAAGAAAATTGTGCAATGTGAGCGGCATGAGAAGGGCATTGAAAAATCGGACACACATGTTGTCAAGATCTCGAGCTGCTCTTTCTGGAGTGTCTTGTCAAAACTTTCATCCGAGTTCATCTTGACCCTCAAAATATCAATCGAAGTAACATGGGTATGTAAACACCCAAAAATCCTTGGAAATTTCACAAAATTTCACATTCTCTTGAATAGTAACCCAAATTCTCGCCGATGATTTCGAGCGTCCCAATGTTGCTAACGCATGTGTGAAAGAGAACATCCCCGGCGTCATTTTGAGCTAATAAAATGTACAATCCGATACCGACAGCTCCCGGCATTGTCAGCAAGGCTTATGATGTTGGCTCCAGCCAACATAAGGGGCCCTAATGTTGGCTATAGCCAACAGATGGGTAACAAACATTTTGGCTTATTCAGCACAATTTTCAAATTTGGCATACCCATGCGACTTTAACTGAAAATTTGATGGTCAAGATGACCTCGGATTAGAATTTTGATAAGACACTGCAGAAAGAGCAGCTCGAGAACTTGATAACACGGGTCTCCAAATTCTCAACCGACCCTTACGGTGGTAGCTATCGCGACAAACATCTAGGTCCTTGTGGGAGGACCTGGGATTTTGAATTAAATAGTGTGAAATCAACCCCCTCGACCATGCATCGGATGAATTACCCGCATTCCCGAAGCAAACCAAGATTGAAAATAATTCAATTGGGTCCTATAAATATTGTCCCAAAGCATATGAATGGGCACTACTATATACTAATATACATAATACAAGGCCGCCATCACCATTCGTCTCCCTAGGTCCTTGTGACAGGACCTGGAATAAGGATAATAGCCATTCGTATTCGATGTTCGTGATGATGAAGTCGTGCCCGCCCCGAGACCGCCGAGCCGCCTAGAGAGTCGCCTCAAGTGTCACAACCCGCGAAGCGGCCCCGGCGGCGGACCCAGCTAAGACCGCGGCGGGGCAACATGGCGATGGATTTGACGATCGATTCGTCCCCTTAGTACCGAAATAGTGTTGCACGACCCCTGGTAACCTTGCGGCACGTGGCGAAGCATGTAGAGTTGCCGCCGGGACCGTTCGGCCCCGCGGGCCCTCGACGAGGGGTAACGACCCCTCGAGCCCGCCTCGCGCAGGTCGCGGTGCCCATCGCGAACACGCCTCCCTCATTGGCACGGGGGTACCATGGCGCGTTGCGTGGAAACCGTTACTGTAGTGTTAAGACCAAGGTTGCGAGGTCCAAAACGCCTAGTGTTAGAGAGAACAGAGATAGACCACGTGGGTCCTTCGGAGAGGAACGAAACATGGTCGTGATGCGCCCTAGGACCCCGGTCTTACCCACCTGTGTTACAACAAACCTCGAAACCTGCTGGATTTGACACTGTGACACTCAAAACTGTCACATGTCACTTCCTATGGTAGGCTGGGTGACCGTCACCAGTAGACGGGAAACACCCGTTAGGTATTTATGTATGCCTCTGAATTATCTATCACACTTTATCGTTCTGATTCCGTAACCCTTAACTCAGGGGTTATCTCTCCAGTTAGATATATATTACCTCAGCACTATATATCTGCCAGGTTTGGCCTCACTTGCGCTTTATTTAGCCACTGCGAGATTGCCACCATGAGTGGCTAAGCTCGGACGCCTGGGATGGAGTGAGGCGCTCCGCGCGTGAGAGTGCCGGCAGTCACGGGTATGGCCTAAATTTTATGGGTTGATTTGCGGCACGCCGCACCGGTTGGAGAACGATTTTCTTACGGGGCTTAACGTTGGACTGGTTTACGTTTTCTGGTTGGATCCCACACCGTTGCGTATTGGCCGCCGCTACCACACGACTTCCCGGAATTATTTGATCTCTCACGGCTGCCGTATCGGCGACCCGCGCGTTTCTTGGCCGCCCGAAACTGCCGCACATCTCACGTTTCATTGCCTCACTCCGCCCCTTCAGTCCTTCTCACTATGGTTGCTTCTACTCGAGCCACCGCTAGCATGGCGAATCGCCGACGCGCACTAGCCACGATTTTTTATTCAGCAGCTGCGAGACACGCCAACACTCCAGCCACGCCGCCGGCAGCTCAGCCGGCTGCCAATTCGGCAGGTGCTGCGTTCCTAGCCTCGGTACGTACACTTCAACGGGAACACTTCGACATGAAGGTCTCCAAGTCCGTTCGTCAAAAGTTATTCGAGGACAAGAACGGGCGATTTTCAGGGACTGAGTGCCACGCGTCCGCACTCTTCGCCTGGATGGTCTCTGCGCTGCAGACGGCATTTGTCACGGAGGACATTGGTTTTGCACCCCTTTTCCTGCTGGACGATGCTACCCTTCCCGTCCGCGTGGAGGCCAACGGCTTGTTGTTCTCCGCGCTTGAGCTCATGGTTGACCCCACGTCACCCGCAGCTGACTGGATGGACTCCTCGCACTCCAACTTCCCGGGCGACGGTAAGCGGGTATTGCTTGAGTTTGCCCGCCGCATGATCCCGGCGGGTGACCCCTTTCAGGGTCAGGCGGACATGTTGAGCATCCGCATCTCTGCGGGCGTGGACCCGCATGACAAAATCGGCGACTTCAACGCCGCTCTGAAGGCTGTGAGGACGCGGGCAACACTCCAAGATGAGGACGTGAAGGCGCTGTTCATCAAGTCCCTCGACACCGTCTTCTACCAGCCGGTGGTGTCACGGTTGCTTCTCCACGATCAACGAGCCGCCCACGACCTCCTCACGATTCAACAATGGGTGCGTGAATGCTACTCCGAGCACGTGCGGGCGGGCACCGCCACGGCGTCCGCACACCGCTACTCTCACGGCACGCATTTCATGGAGGGGGCCGCCGATGACTCCGGTGGACCCGGCGAGCTCGCGGACTTGAGGACGATGGTCCTCGACTTGAAGCGTCAATTGGCCGCATTCCTCGACACCGCCGAGTCCGAGCTGTCACCACGGGGGTTTACCCCTCGCGCGGACAAGCCGGACCGCCGCGTCAAGACCCGCTTCGCGGCCTCACCCCTCCCCAAAGAAGGGAATTGGTCTCAATCCGTCTCAAGGAAGGTGGCCTTCCACCGCGACAGCGGTGCGACCGTCCCGTACTGCCAGAATCAGGCGTGTGCTAAGGGGAAGGCGAGGCATTGGCACCGGGACTGCCCGAACGGGGGCAGGACCGGACTCTCGGCCTACGCCTTCGCCGAGAACTCCGTGCTGGCCGCGAAGTTCCAACACGCCATCGACAACGGCGACCCCGTGGAATTCGACGCCCTCTTGGCTACTGCCCGCCGATACTTGTAACAGTATTGAAATCGTATTCAATACTGTTACAAGTATTGAATTTCAATAATTTTTTTCAGGCATCCCCGGTGGTCCACTGGTGCTACCCCGCATATCCGGGCACAATTATGACCTAAATTTAGTTACCATATGCGCCATTGGTCGATATTTCACTTGTAGGCTTCTGAATAAATGCATAATGCCATAGGGGTAGTGATTTTCTTGATTGCCCAATTCACAAAGGTCTGTCAATTGGCATGATATTTTCAATAATTTTTTTAGAAACCCACCACACCGCCGAATCACGCGCGTAAGCATGCAAATTGAAGGTATACACGATACCCAATCATGTTTAGGTCATACGGCCCGTTGGCATCTGGTAATTGGTTCCATAAAGATGCGACGAATGCATCCATATATGCCATGTGCATAACCTGATATATTCCAAGCGATCCAACGTGATACAAGTAGTAGCATGCTCGTAATCGTTCCAATGGGTGCCCAAGCACCGTGCATTGCCCAAATATGATTCAAAATGATATTTTGGACTATAACCAGCATTGAACGGGGCCTATACGTTGTCGGGGATGCATGGTTGAGTGTCGAACATGCGCTAAGACCTCACAGTCGGCACAAGTGTACGCGTACGCAAGTAGCATGCTAGGAATCACCCCAACGGGCGCCCTAGCGCCATATATCGCAAGGGCATGATTTGATATGATAATCCGGACTACGAGACGTATCGAGTTGGGCATGGTTGATATTGGAGGTGCACGATTGAGTGTCGGGGACGAGATGCTAGGGCCTGGTAGACTGAGTACCAA
>LGRX02024552.1:0-18681 GCA_001247695.2 Cymbomonas tetramitiformis | reverse complement strand
ACCCGAGCTAACAGCATGCACAAGGGATGCCGTTGCGCGCCATGACCAGCGCCACTACCCGAGCTAACAGCATGCACAAGGGATGCCGTTGCGCGCAGTTGTATAAGGACCTACAAGCTCACAAGGATAATGCCCATAAGGGGTTTCAGGCCGAGCTCAAAGGTGCACATGCAACCGTCCAATCTTCTCATGTCTGTTGTCAGATGCCCGGATTCTGCAAAATGCTTGGTTTACAAATCAAAGCCGTGCACGTAGCGCCACGTCCGCAAACACGCGTAGAAGTGCGCATCGAATTACACAATCTTCTAGATTAACCGGGGCACACAACAACCCATGCAATCACATTCCAGTGCCGCTGCAGATGTATCGACAAGGCCGGGTGGATGAGGACGCGCACACGTGGGGAAGGAAGTGAGGCGGGTGTAGGGGGAGGTGAAGCCTGCAGCCGTGGAGGAGAAGCATCGAATGGAGACTCGGAGACTGCTGGAGCGCGAGAAGAGGAAGCTCGAGATCAAGCATGCTTCCTCCGTTCAGAAGGTGCCTTGCCAACTCCAGCCAAAAGGGCCAGTGCAGATGCTAAAAGAAGGGCATGGAGGGTGTGCACTCCTGCACATGACTGCTCATTGTTTTATATTTTTCAGCGATCAACAAACTTTCTTTCGCAGTTTTCTTCGGAATTTTGCACGGAATTTGCACGATGAAGTTTTTGTGTGAAAACATTTATTTACTTCTCTTTTGCTAAAATGCCGCCCATGTTTCACAATTTCACTGTGTGAAGTGTTGGGCAAGTCTGGGATCCCAATCTCTGTCCAAATTGTTCCGCGATTCATTGGAGCTGAGAGGCTCAGAGAGAGGAGGCGCCGAGGAGCGCAGATGAGCACGACAATCAAGAACCTGTTGGAGAAGAGCGAACGAGACGAAGCGGATCAGAGGGAGCTGCATGAGAAGATGTTGGTTGTCCAGCGCGTCGCCGATGAGCAAGCACGCCAGGCGCGCGCCCCACCTTCAAGGAACCAGTCAGTGCAGCACCTCAACCTGATGCGCACTAGACCGTATACTGCCAGACCCACCTCGAGTCCTATTTTAAGTTTGGATCAGCAGCATGTGGCGGTACTGCACGCTTAAAGTTCATCAAGTCAAGCAACTTGTTCCCCCGCATGCATATGTGGAGTGGATGAACATCTTTCTCTCGCCAAGAACTCAGTGTCCGCCCACTTCAGGAAGTGCCCACGATCAGGAATCGTCATACATCCCTGGCTTTACTTCTAGCTTGTCGCACATCTTGAGCCGATTGTGTTGTCTTACTGTTGAGTACGAAATGCTGATTCTGAAACACCAATGGTACACCATCTCGGAGTTGTGGTTGTTGTGGCTTTTTGCGGATTTAGTTTCCCAGAGCTCGTTTTGTCAATTCCGGTGATTGGATTGGGGATGCGTGATAATGGCATGCCAGTGATATACTTATTTTCACCAACTATCTACTGTTCCGAAGAATGGCATCGTAATACACCTGATACTCTTTTTATGGAAAATATCTATCGGATCGAATTCCGTCGCGCATTCCAGGAATTGATGCAAAATCTAAGAGAAAGTTAAATCTCTCAAAATTCAGGGTGGTATGTGATAAGTGAACCAACTAACAAACGAGTGCATTTCGTTTATAACAACGCCATCTTGCGTTTGACGATGGATATAATAAAACTAAGTACACCATTGTCGTGCAAGGGGCATGCATCACAAGCTTTGGATCTCGGCTCGCACTGGAAGTGGGTTTGGAAGAAATAGAATCAAAATCCGCCATAAGTTGTGTTGGTACCGGTGGCATGTGGATGGAACAAAAAACAGAGAGTGGTCGAGTCCTTCATCAATCGCAAAATATTCTCAATGTGATTTGTTCCTTCCGTGACTTCAGCATCAATATCTGACATAGCAGCGTATGTGTGCTTCCATGAAGCTTCTAGCGCCGTCGGGTGAAAGGCAGAGCTGTGTGCGATGTGCAGAAGCTAGAGGAGTTTGAGGTAATTCGGAAAAGTGAGAAAGAGATCTTAGAGCGAAAGCTCCAGGAGAGACTCGAAGAGTTTGAGCGGAAGAAGGACGAGGAGCGCAATAAGCTAGAGACTAAGAGCCGAAATGCGGTGAGACACCTGGACAGTTGTAGCTCACCCTTCCTTCAATGCTTCCTCGTGGCCCGTTATGGCGGTCGTCTAGAGTGTGTGTTCAGAGGTTGTGTCGTCGTGAATGTTTTTTGATAATCAATAATTTTGCCGTGCGATTGATTTGTTGGATTTTCCGTGATGATGGGTGTGGCGGGATATGGCGCCTTTGAAGGTTTTGGAGAGTCAAAAGGACGTTTTGAAACAGCTCGGAATCAGTGTGGAACTTACCGATGGGGAAATAAATTATTGCAAACTTTGCTACAACGAGTATATAAGATATGTACCCGAATTGGAGACGGATCCAGACAGAAAAGAAGATAAGGGGTTGTTGCGGTGCATGCTTGACCCATGCGGCCATATGTATACCTGCTTGGAGTGTGCAACCAACTTATGGCAGAAAAAAACAGTAAAGGCAAAGGGGAAGAAACCATCCGCGGAATGCCCTTGGTGCAAAAGGAAAATCTCGTCAAAGCCAATACCATTCAAAGCATATGCGTAAGCCTTGAGGCTGCACGATAGTGCGCGCCATCAACAAACCGGCTACATTTTGCCCGAAACTTTGATTGCTAAATGGTCATAAGTTCTCCTACACATTGCACATCACCACCCCCTATCCTCCACCTTCCCCCACCATATTGGTGACCAACACTTTCCCCCTTGCGTTATCTCTCTCGCCCTACATTCTCTCTGTCATCCACTATAGATTGCGCCATCTTCCCACCCGCCCATCTAAGCAGTGTATGACTTCTCGCCCCGATCAGTATGGCCTGACAAGATGACAACACGGGTTGGTGTAATGATGTCGAACATGCTGTGTAGTACGCTGGTTTGTGCTAAAATACAATAAGGGACGGTATCGGGATTTGTGTTGGTCATCGATAACTTTGAATAACTGCTTAAAAACTATCGATTGGTATGATATCATGAAAACTGATAATTTTTAATATAGAATGATATGAATAACTCTGTAAAACCAAAACACTATCGATTAATAATTAGGAATTTTGGCTATCGATAATCGATAATGATACTCATATTAGCCGGCCAAAAAAGGTTGATATATCGATAATCAAAATCATGGCGTACTCATCGAACAGTGACAGTGGAGTCATCGGAAATACACCTCATCCATCTAAGGCAGATTCCTTCGCTGGAGTAAGTTCAGGCCTCCGCCCCGGACGAAAGCTGCCCGATTGTGGACGCTGCAAGGATTTGAACCCTAGTTGCTCGTATTCAAATGCAATGGTGCTTAATAACCAACTAGACTATAATGTATACGTTGATAAACTATCTGATTTTTTTTATCAATATGATCTCAACATTTCAATATTTGTATCATACTAATATGATCATGTTATATATAAAGAGGTATCAGATACTTTATTGCAAGGTTCACATCTCAAAATTGAAATGTCAAAGGCACAGCAAACAAACAAACTCATTCAAATGCGCCAAAACAGCTACCTAGAAAAATAACAGCATGCAAATTCCCAGCGTTCTTCCATATTGATAAGCATGGCTAGCCTTGCGAAGCAATTCCGTAGCCCTGCGAGCCGTGCAAGGCAACCACTATCCGCTGCAACCAATAAGTCGAAAAGCTCCGTGTGCTCCATGTTGCATCATATCCTCCTCCTGAAACAATCGGTATTGTCTGCGCTGTACACAACTGTCGAAGAACTTCCACGCGATTTCCTCAAACCTCCAAAAGACACCATCGCAAAAGGCACAGGCGTGTGAGGCCAGATTGATCCGTGCAATGCCCTCTTGGTTCGCCCATGTACCGCCGCAGCCCGCAGCGTAGCGGCTTACGAGCAGCCCGGTCTACATACGAGGCACGACAAGGGATTGCAAAGCTCACGTCAACCACGATATGTCTGCCTCGTCTATCATGGTTGAGCACTGTGATGTCGGGCTTCCAATCAGGCGAATACCCATCATGCGTGATTGCGATCCTCCACGATGACAAAGGCTGGATCGAAGACTTGCTTCAGCATAGATGCCAACACATCACGAACGGCATGATGTACCATGATATCCCATCCACACCGGTTACAGACAAGTTAGTGGTAGCCAAAGGGGTCAATAGAAGCACCACATACACATATACGCACACCAGCTAGAATAGGCATCGAGACACCCGATTGCAAAGCCAAGGCGACAACCGCTGCCTGAGTGGGTGGAAGCCGAAAAGAAGGCGACGCGGGGATGGCTGCCAAGTGAGCAGTGGCGCCACGTTGGGAAAGGGAAAGCAACCGAGCTCGAGAGGCAGGCGCAGCTTAGTCAAACAAATCAAGCCAGCCGTGTTATATATGATACTTTATCTCTCTCACAGTACGACAATGTGTATATAATTGTATCCGCAATTTTCTATACGATTGCATGTATTGTGATTGTCTAAGATATATAAACTATATTACAAATTCCCGCAGTATAAATCGTTTACTATCCGGATTTCGGATATCGATATGACCGGGGGGACCGATGTCGATAAATCGATATTTGAAAACCCCCCAAAACACTATCGATAGATATGAATAAGTATCCAAAGTGTTATTGACAGATATGAATAAGTAACCGAAGTGTTGTCGATTGGTATGATATTTTTAGATGACGCTAAATAACTATCGATGAATGACGATAGTTTCGATATGCCGATATGTATATCGAGATATCGAACTATCGATACCGTCCCTTGAAATACAATAATTTCGATGACGAACATAAAGTGGCAATTTGGGTAAATTGCATCGTACCTTTGAGCGCGTGTTTGAACATCGCTCTCAGTGATGCAAAGTTGCAAATTGCCATGACGGTGGACGCACCCCGAGCATTGACTCGGTGTCGACACATAACATTGGTGTCGATAACGCACTTGTATATGGGTTGGTATGCAAACGTATATGCATGGTTATGGAGCACATTGTCCAAACATATTGCGCGTGTAGTCAGGGTGAAATATATGACAGCATGAATTATCTCATTTTTGATGATACTTCCATACTTTATGCTATGGTAGGATCCTTTGGCACTGTGTAACCCGAGTCTCCGGGCCGAAATCGCGCGAATATTGCCTAGGATTTGTAACCATATTGAGCAAGGTGGGCGTCCGGAGACGAGCTTCAGAATCTTTAGTAGACGAGCTTCATAATGCTAGATATATCAGTCAGAACAGGATATAACAGTCACAAGGCTGTTTTCTCAGAATGGGTTCGGATATATAAAGTTGCCCGTTAAGTGGCAAATGCGGGTTTAGGGTTCGGAGCCGGTGACGGTCATGCGCAGTACTATAGGAAGTGACAGGTGACAGGTTTTAGGCACAGTGCTACTTTCTAGCTGGTAAACCCAATAGCACGAGCGGTATTGCATAATCACATAATATAACAATGTATATATTAGACCCAGCACCACACAACAACCCATTGTACAATGTGCCAATCTCGTTTAATAGCGATATACACCCTGTTGCCAATCGTATGGATGACACCCGATGTAGCACAACGATGTGTTGATGCTACATTGCAACCACATTCGATATCGGTCTACACACCGTTGCACATCGTATGAATTGCATTGGATGTTGTACACCGACCCGTCGTGCATCGTAGTCATTGTGTTCGACATCGTTCAACGACCCGTTGTCCACTGTTGACCCTACACCTACGGTGAACAACACCATCATTGGCCATGAGAGCTATCGCAAATTTTTAATGATGTTCAACGTTGGTGTTGATTCAATTGTCCCCAACGTTTACGCAATGGTGTGAATTTTTCCGGATGTATTTGAGACCATTCGATGTGCATTATGGTGTTAACGAACTACGCTATGGTCGTAACCTACCGTAAGGCGTTCTTACGGTGCTGGGCTACCCCGCCTTAAGCCCAATAGACATCATCAAGGCGGTGTTGAAGTCCGCAATCGAGTCGGAAGGATCGGTGTATGCCTGGAAGCGGACGCCGAGGAGGTCCGAGATCCCCTGAAAGGGTGCCCCGGAGTCCAGCAATCTCCGCGCGATCTCCAGCAGCACCCGCTTGCCATCCAGCGGGTGCAACGTTGCCGATGCCTCGAGCCAGTCCCCAGCCGGCGAGGCGGGACAAACGATGAGCTCGAGAGTCGAAAATAGCGGCTTGTTCACCTCGGGCCGAACAGATACCGTGGCCAAGTTGAAGAGCGGCGCAAACAGTGCATCTTCAGCCTCAAATGCCTCCTGGATGGAAGGCACGAGTCTCGCAAAGAGCACCGTTGCGCGTGAGACTTCGTCCCGGGAAACCGCTCATGTTTCTCACGGAAACACTTGCGGCGATGACGTGCTTGGCCACGCTCTCGTCGAAACGGTCGCGTGCGTTTCAAAGCCCGCACCGTTGCTACGAAAACCGCTTGCGCAGAATTCGCGGCTGGCACACCAGGAGTCACCAGCGTAGCCGGTGTAACTGCGTTCCTGGCAGCAGCGGTGTCGAAAATCGTCGCTAAGGAACGTCTACGTGACGCCATACTCGGAGTCGATCTAGCTAGTGGAAACCATGATGATGCTGAAGACTACAGAGGTGGAGCGAGGGTATAAATGTGGCGGAGCAAGAACGTAGGGGGCGGCCAAAAGTCGTAGCTGTCGGTTGAAAAGGGGCTGTCGAGGAATGTGTCGGAAAGCTGCGGTGTAATTCGTCCCCTCACAAGCATGTGGAATAAATGACGTGCGCAAGGGAAACGGTGTCGGATCCGGCCAGGATCCAACGTTGACCAACGCGTAGCAAGGCGAAAATAAATGCACCACGTGCACGAGCTCTCCATCCAGGATCCCAATCAGCCGGAACGCCCGCCTATGTCAGATAAAGCCTATCCAACACTGGGTGGGAAGGATATCATGGCCTGATCGCGTCATGGTGACCTGAAATCGCGACCTGACCTCATCAAGGCGTGACACAAGCGTTGCCACGCTCGTGTCGCCGGCGATTTCTGGCGAAGTCGTAACGACCGCTCCCTAGATTCCATTCTTCCCGCGAAATCTTCATTTCACAGCACTTAAATGCTTCCAAAAAACAGCCGCCCTGCATTCATTTTGTGTGTTTTACATGGCTGTGCCACTGCGTCCCCCCAATCCTGAAGCTGAAGCTGCTCGTCCTTACAATCCTTTTACTATAAGACAAACCAGAAATTATGCGGTTCCGCGCATTCGCCACTGGCGCTTAGAGTTTTACTCATTAGATGTAGACGACGGTTCAATTCATCTTCCACTCGCGTTCAGACTGCAGCTTCGGCGCTGGCTCCCACCAAATAGAGATTGCGGATTCTTTTGGGTCTTCTACAACGCGCACGGTGTACCTAAGTGGACCATTCCAGCTTGGTACGACGCCAGCGTGGGGCGTTTCGTTTCCCAATAGATCAGCGACCAGTGTCTGGCCTCTACCGGTCCGTTGTCTTCTGCTTTCCTACGCCTAAGGCATGTCTTTCTTTTCACGCCTAACCCTTAGCGGGCGTTCACGCGCTATGTTCGGCTTTGCGTCGCATCTGGTTGCATCGCATGCGAACACCGAGATTGCTCCTACGCAACCAGCGGGTTTTAAATCTACATGCCCCAACCTACAGCCCGACGCTACCAACCTCCTTGCCGATACCATGTTCACTATTGGCACCGCTGGCTCTCTAGAATACCGGATCCCTTGGGGGTCGCTTTCTCGCCACGATCTTCACTGGTCCTGGGAAAGCATACAGCGATCAGCACATCCAAAACTGCTCCCAACGACGTACCTTCCAGTGTCTCGCGTACAGGATTTTATCCGGGGCGAAGGAAACTACGGATCACCTTCCAGTGATCCTAATCCAAACCAGTTTCACATTGTGCGCGTTAGAAACGACGCCAAGACAAAGAAACCTCCCAAAACGGACCGCACTTTAGCTAACACACTAGGAAGGATTTCTGTTAAAAACTGTTAATGATGTGTTAAAAAATGTTAATCGAGTGTTAAATAGTGTTAATGTGGAAACTGGGTGTTAATCAAGTGTTAATACGCGAAAAATTTCATAATGGGCTATATTATAGGCGGAAAAGTGTTAATGAGGTGTGAAGAAAGTGTTAAACGTTGGCGAGGGAGTGTTAATGGGACAGTTCAGGAGTGTTAACGGAAGGCTGCATCTGTTAATCGCGGTATAATCACGCTGCTGCGAATTATATTGGAGCCAGAACACACGCCTGTTTCGCCGATGCATTTGAAAAGTGTTAATACCCAGCGCAGCCACCGTGATGTGGGTGTCCTGGCGAGATAATCATTTCAAAATGCAGTCGCCACTGACAACGCCCATGCCCATCGACGATCGACAGGATCATCTACGGTAGATATAGGTGCATCCGCGAACACCAAACGCATGAAGACCTTATTAAGACCTATCTAGCTACGTACGTAGGATGGAACGATAGTTGGACGTAGGTAGCTTGCGAAATCATTTCTGAGCTGACGTTCTGCCCGAGCAGACCAGCATATATAATATATTTGTTACGAGAGAAACCCGAGTCTGTAAAATTTGTAAGGTGCTAAATCGTTGCACGGTCGCTGTTACGTATATTTTTATCCACACGTTTATAGACTGCAAACCAAAGGGTGGGGTTGCGTGGTGTTCGTTCATAACAGATGGATGACCAGTGGAGCGCAAACTTGGCGACTGCTGGAAAGCAACCGCGAACTGCTAATAACGCGGTAAGTGCAGATTGTGGAACAGAATCTTCGTTTATTTTAAGTGTGAGTAAACTGATGCGGGCGATGTTCAGGCTCCCGGTGGCGCACATCGGGGCGCGGGGTTAGTTGGGCCCGCTAAGGTAAACGCCGGCACCGGAGCATTTGTGCATGTTTAGCTTGTTGCGAGCGTTTTATATAAGCCGGAGGTCACGCTGGGGACATACCGTCGCCAGCGTGGCCTGCTTCTGGTTGGTTGAAGTGTTTCATTTTCGTGTTCACCGGGTTACATCTTTTTACTGTGTTGAAGCCTCTGCGGACCGTGTAGCGCGTGCGCTGATCGCCAACGGGCCGGTCGCGCAACGATGCGGCGGTTATGCAAGCCTCTTGTCCCTGTTTTTTTAAGGGTGTTCTTCGTATAAGCCGGAGGTCACGCTGGGGACATACCGTCGCCAGCGTGGCCTGCTTCTGGTTGGTTGAAGTGTTTCATTTTCGTGTTCACCGGGTTTCATTTTTTTACATGTGTTGAAGCCTCTGCGGACCGTGTAGCGCGTGCGCTGATCGCCAACGGGCCGGTCGCGCAACGATGCGGCGGTTATGCAAGCCTCTTGTCCCTGTTTTTTAAGGGTGTTCTTCATATAAGCCGGAGGTCACGCTGGGGACATACCGTCGCCAGCGTGGCCTGCTTCTGGTTGGTTGAAGTGTTTCATTTTCGTGTTCACCGGGTTTCATTTTTTTACTGTGTTGAAGCCTCTGCGGACCGTGTAGCGCGTGCGCTGATCGCCAACGGGCCGGTCGCGCAACGATGCGGCGGTTATGCAAGCCTCTTGTCCCTGTTTTTTTAAGGGTGTTCTTCATATAAGCCGGAGGTCACGCTGGGGACATACCGTCGCCAGCGTGGCCTGCTTCTGGTTGGTTGAAGTGTTTCATTTTCGTGTTCACCGGGTTTCATTTTTTACTGTGTTGAAGCCTCTGCGGACCGTGTAGCGCGTGCGCTGATCGCCAACGGGCCGGTCGCGCAACGATGCGGCGGTTATGCAAGCCTCTTGTCCCTGTTTTTTTAAGGGTGTTCTTCATATAAGCCGGAGGTCACGCTGGGGACATACCGTCGCCAGCGTGGCCTGCTTCTGGTTGGTTGAAGTGTTTCATTTTCGTGTTCACCGGGTTTCATTTTTTATGTGTTGAAGCCTCTGCGGACCGTGTAGCGCGTGCGCTGATCGCCAACGGGCCGGTCGCGCAACGATGCGGCGGTTATGCAAGCCTCTTGTCCCTGTTTTTTTAAGGGTGATCTTCATATAAGCCGGAGGTCACGCTGGGGACATACCGTCGCCAGCGTGGTATGCTTCTCGTCGTTTGAAGTGTTTCATTTTCGTGTTCACCGGGTTTCATTTTTTTACATGTGTTGAAGCCTCTGCGGACCGTGTAGCACGTGCGCTGATCGCCAACGGGCCGGTCGCGCAACGATGCGGCGGGTTATGCAAGCCTCTTGTCCCTGTTTTTTTAAAGGGTGATCTTCATATAAGCCGGAGGTCACGCTGGGGACATACCGTCGCCAGCGGTCGTCTTCTGGATGATGAAGTGCTTCCGGTTGTTTGTTGCGTCCTACTTAGGAAGCTCCATCAGCGACCGCAGCCGAAGCTGGAGGGGGTGCCTCCGCCCCCCCCGCTGCTGAAGACGCGGCGGCTGCGGCTGGCAGCAAGGTACGCATTGCACCCGCCATTCCCGCTTCCTGCTGCGTTTTCCCCGCCCCCCCCCTAAATATACACACTTCATTCCCAACGAACGAGTATGCGGTCATCCATCTTGCAGGCCGACCCCCGGTTCTTATTTTGGCTTCCACCACCGGCTGCCTGTGACGCGTGCCGTGTTGCTCGTGCGCTGCTCGCCAACGGGCCGTGCGCGCCTCGTAGCCGCGGCGTTTTAGCGTTTCACCTCACGCCCGTGACGTGTACCGTGTTGCTCGTGCGCTGCACGCCCACGGGCCGTGCGCGCAACGGACCCGCGGAATTTAAGCGTTTCACCTCACGGCAAGCTGCGTGATATTTCCTCGCGCGAGCGTGCCTCGTCCATATCGTCCCCCGGAGTCCTCCTGTCCGGTTCGGGGTGTGTCCAAAGATGTCCGGTTGCGGCCCGCCGCTCTAAGTTGAACCGTGGCCGTGCCGTACTCGTACCTCGTCGGTGGCCCGCCAACGGGCCGGGCGCGGAAGGTGGCCGCGGTGTGCGTCCGTTTTGCCTAGCGTACCTCTCCGATGTTGCTGATACCATGGTGTCCGCAACCGACACCTAACCTGTGACACAGCGGACCAGTCCTAGGCAGGCATGCTAGCTTAGGGGGCATATCGCTCCCATCGTTCCGGTTCTTTTCGTTGTCCAACATGTTTCGGTTTGCGCCACCGTTTGCCGCCGTGTGTGCATCGGGTGGCCGCAATATCCCACACCGTATATACACACAGTACACTGATCCAGGTTAACCAACAACCCTGGGTTTGCGGTTTGTTTCCTAGCGGGGGAAAAAATTCAAACGGCGCAGAAATCGTTTCCTTCGGCGCCAGCAGCAAGGAATCACTACTGCGGACAACCGGGATTATGACGAGGGTCTCCAGGAGTTTCTGGAAGAACAAATTCGCACCTTGTTCGACGGCATCCCGTTTTTACGTGCCGTCGCCACGCGCGCGGGGTGTTCCAATGTGGATCCGAAGAATATCATCGAGCCTCAAAATGCCGAACCGGTGAGTGGCGCGTACGGCGCCGTCACACGAGGTTGCACACTGGACCGCACGGACCTGGTCGTGGTCAAAAGGTTTTGCAAAACCTCGGAGCTACAGCCGCACCCCAAGACCAACGGAAACCTCCAAAGGAAGGCAGCGCCCACCCAGCCGCCCAAGGAGTTCAAGCGGTGTGCGCAGGAGCTAGTCATGACAAAACTGGCGTCGGAAGCGGCACCCACTTACGTCGTGCCCTGTACACGGTGGGGTGTGGAGACCAAAACTCGGCTAGCGCTGCGGGTCGGGCCAGTTCCGATGCTCGTCATGCCCGATCGCGGCCGGACGCTATGGGAATTCATGCGGGATCCGCCTGAGGGTGACCTATCCTTGGAGGTCAAGCTGCTACTTGCCAAGGAGGTGCTGAAGGCGTTTGAGCAGTTGCACTCCAAGGGTATCGTGCACGGCGACGTCAAGGGTAACAATGTGGTCGTTGCCGAAGCGCTGCAATCACCATATCCCATCACGCTGCGAGTCATCGACTTCGGAGTTGGCTGCGTCGATCGAGAAAACCTGAAGTCTGCGCATGACGAGCGTCCTCTCGGTCGAGAGGACCGCCGTTATCTTGCTCCTGAGCACCGGGATCACGGCCCAAGCAGGCCAGGAGACATGTGGTCTGTGGGTGGACTCCTGGTCCAGCTCTTCCAGCACCCGCAGGCTGGTGGCGAACGTCACCAATGGGACTATATCCTAAGTCAAGCGAAACCGCAGAATGGATTCATGAAGCATGCACTCATGCAGCGCCTGAAGGAATGCTTCAGCGTAGACATGGCCAAGCGTCCGACAGCCGCGAATCTGCTGCGCACGTTTGACAACACTAGGATCCAGACCGTCGGTGACAAAGGCTTTCCGCCTCGCATTGAGCTGGCTGGGTGATTTCCAATAGGGCCGACATGTGAACTTGACAAATGTATACATGTAAATATAGCGCCGACATTGCCGTAAACAAATCGGTCCATGTATGTATTCCTATCGCATCACGCATAACGCGCTAGACACACACATGCATTTGCCTACCGGAGGTCACGCTGGGGACATACCGTCGCCAGCGTGGTATGCTTCCGGTTGGTTGAAGTGTTTCATTTTCGTGTTCACCGGGTTTCATTTTTTAATGTGTTGAAGCCTCTGCGGACCGTGTAGCGCGTGCGCTGATCGCCAACGGGCCGGTCGCGCAACGATGCGGCGGTTATGCAAGCCTCTTGTCCCTGTTTTTTTAAGGGTGATCTTCATATAAGCCGGAGGTCACGCTGGGGACATACCGTCGCCAGCGTGGTATGCTTCTCGTCGTTTGAAGTCTTTCATTTTTCGTGTTCACCGGGTTGCATTTTTTTAATGTGTTGAAGCCTCTGCGGACCGTGTAGCGCGTGCGCTGATCGCCAACGGGCCGGTCGCGCAACGATGCGGCGGTTATGCAAGCCTCTTGAGCTCTTGTCCCTGTTTTTTTAAAGGGTGATCTTCATATAAGCCGGAGGTCACGCTGGGGACATACCGTCGCCAGCGTGGTATGCTTCTCGTCGTTTGAAGTGTTTTCGTTTCGTGTTCACCTACACATACATGCATTTGCCTACCGGATGGTGACCTTTTGCAAGGCTAGTGTCCAGCTTATTATATGCAAGCGTCTGCCTCCTATGAATGGTCTACCTCATCATTATTGTCTCTAGGGGTCTTGGGGTTCTTGCGTATGTGCGAGCTCGTATAGAGAATTCCTATCCGGTAATGTTACGAGCCACACCGGTTAACACACAGGTGCACGGAGGGTTTCCTATGGGGGGCATATTGTTCTCGGGAGCTTTGCCGTGCTCGCCATGTATATACTCCTGTCGTTTGCATGCAACTACATGTTGTGCGCTTCCCGGTGGCATATCGTTGCTGAGGAAGTCACACGGTGTTCGTGTTGCGTGCTGTCGCACAGATGTTCCCCGACTGCCCGCCCGAGGTTGCCCACGGCGATGACGCTGCATCTAAACAAGTCGAGGAAGAACTACTAGAGGATCATGTCCATAGGATCAAGCCTCCCGACACCGTGAAACCAGTCGGGCACAACGATGCAGGCTTTCTGCCTATTATGCCCAAAAAACTGACACCTGATGACCTGCGCGACTTGCCATGGTGGGCGTATCTGTCTGATCGCCCTCCCCCGGCAGAGGGCACCGTGGAAGACGGGGAGGCATGCACCTTCGATTGGAAGTGGTCCGTGCAGATGCTGGATGCGGCCTGCTCGGAGGTCGTCCTGAAGGAAATCATTGACATTTGCAACCGGCACCTGGTTGCCAGTGCCAGTTGGAAAGAGCTGTATGGTACGTGGCACAAGGATACATCTGAGCAAAACCTGCTTACCCTCCGGGAGCACTACGCGCTGTGGCGCAAGGGAGTGTTGAAGCCGGTTGTTCAGGTGTCCAAGGAAGGGACAGCTGGCGTTACAATGGAGGACACCGTGGGCGACCCTCGTGACTGGGTGCAAGTCGTGGATGCCTCGATGATGCGCGCGACCCAGGAAAAAACGGAGTGCGAGGATGAGCTCGCGCGGCAACGTAGTGAGCACACGGACGGGTTTAATGCTATGCTCACCGTGTTCATGACGTATGTGGTAGACTACCAGTTGCTGAAGGCTGAGGTCCTGTTCTCTCATAAGGAAATCGGCGCGGACTTCACATCCGGATCTCACCAACTGGGTGAGGGCGCGCGCTATACCATACAGGCCGACTGGCATGTTGGGCACTGGCTATTCCCATCCATCTTCACCACCGTGAAGCATGGCCTTGTGGACGACAGGCTGCGGTCTGGGATTCTTGAAGCTACGGGAATGGTGGTGAAGCGGACCTACGACAAGCCGACGCCTCTAGGGCGGGACGTCGAGAGCAAAATCCAGTTCCTTCACACCGATACCAAGTTTCCCAAGGCAGGCAAGGGATCCTGGGGCTGGCCGGATTACGACGTGTTCTCATGTGGCCTGTTGCTGAGGGCCCAATGCCTGACGGAGGTGCTACCCGAAACGCAGCGGGCCTGCCATTGGGGCAGGTTTTGCTCGATGGATTACAGCCTCGTGGTTCAAAACTCCAGGCATGGCGATCCCACTTCGGCTCCCTTCCGTCGTGTTCACCTCGGGGGTCCCATGGGAACACTGTGGTTCTGGCCAGCCGACCGCATGGCGCACCGCGGTCTTTCTCCAGGTGGGCGCCTCCCGCTCGACCGTACTCGTCCTAAGCAGTTCTACTTCGTGATCTACTCCGCAGCCAGAGTGCGTACTAAGGGAACCATTGACCTGAATAACGCGGTACTCGGCAGCCCGCACAGTGTCATCTCGCAATATGGCTTGGCGTGCCGCATGATGTGCGTTGCGTGTGGAGACGAAATACGATTTGCGGGAGGCTACGACACCTTGCCAGGTGTTTGGGCGTGTTCCCTGTGCAGATCAGGCGTTCTGGGTTGTGACGCTCTGCGTGCTATCAGACTTGGCGCGCCAAGCATACAGCACGTCGGACATCGTGTTAGAGCGGCGGAGCATCCGTTCCGTCTTCACCTTAGAAGACTTGCAGATGCCAACGAAGACGGCGACGAAATGGCACAAAGAGGCAGAACGGAGGTCAGACGTGCTTCTCGCACGCATGCGCCGCCTTGGAGTGGCGCTCGATGCCAGAAATAGGGTGTGCGGTGCGCCGGCACCCTGCGGGGAGACTGGATCGTCTGACGTCCTCCTCAGTTGTGATGAAGGGCAGGACGTGGTGATGGAGGAACCGGACACCAGAAGCCGTACTGATCGGTGGCGTAGCGGCAACTTGGTAGATGGCGCTGGGACAAACGGTAACCAGGTTAACCACGACATGAGGGACCTGTTGGCGGCGGATCTCAATTGCCCACTGCAGCAGCTGCCGGAGTGCACGCTGATGTCCGGCCTGATGGCATTTGGGGAAATGTTCTGCGGATCGGTGCCCTCCCCGGCTGAGAAGGAATACTGGGAGGAGGCGAAGGAGAACCAGGACATCGTTGTGGAAGATGTCGTAGAAGCTCTGGAAAAGACCCACCTTGTGGCGGACGAAGAAATGAATACGCCTACGGAGGATATGCTTGATCTGCCAGACTTCTTGTTTGAGGTATGCAGCCCGCCCTGCCCATACTGGCACCAAAATGTTTCCCCTGTAACCCACTAACGATGCGTGAGCGAGATAGAGCGTAGTAATATGACGGGGAGCGCTGGTGGTGTGACTGCCATTGTAAGCAGGAGTTGGCAGTGCTGGTGGAAATGAATACCGAAGTCAGTATCGCGACGGAGTCCGTGCAGGGCATTGTGCTGGCCCTGCAGCCTGAGCCCGACCCCGCGATCACGTTGTGTGTGACGGACGTGCCAAACCTAGCAGCAGGAAAGCAGTCGCAACCGCTGGTCACGCACGGGAAGGCGAGTCCGAACGGGGTGACCGTGCAGGAGGCCGTATGGTACTTCATGGATATGAAAAGGCGACAGAGGTGGACTGATGACCATTTCGACACCTTCCTGAAAGTCCTGAAGATGCTCCTGGGCGGCAATACTTGCAACCTGCCGGGATCGCTATGGCACATGAGACGGGCGCTCGGTGCGGAGAGCGTATGGGACTATGCGATACACGGGTGTCCCAAGTTCCACCGCAATTTCGCATGGCAAAACGCGGGAGGGAAAGCCGGGGAAGAGGGTGCAAGAGGTATGCGGCGTGCCCACGAAGCGTGGGGCGGATGGCGAGCCCACAGAGTGGTGCACGGAGGAGAGGTACGACGTTGTTAAAACGGCGCGCGGGGAGGAGTATCGTCCCAAGGAGTACTACTTCTATTTCACCGTGAAGCGGCTGGTGCGGCGCTGGATGATGGACCACGACTTTGCTAAGCAGCGTGCGAGTCCCACGGCCAGAGCTCCCGAAAACGCTTGTGTCATGAGCAGCCCGCACGGGCTACGAGTAAACGAGCACCCTAGCGTCGGTGGCAGACTACTGCGTGAGACGCCGAGCGGGAACCAGGAGAAACCAGGGGTATTACGAACTGGGATGGGCATCGAATATGGAGAGGACGACGGGCAAGCAAAGAAGCATGACAAACAGTGCGACCCGTGCCGATGTCCTTACTCCTTGTAACGGACGAGTGCCGCGGCTGATTGTATACGAACGTTGCCGATGGGCGATGCGAGATGGGTGAAAGGACCGCAACTGACTAGCGCGTTGCCATCGCAGGAATTGGTCCACGCGGTTCGGCGCGTTGCAAAGTGCGGACCTTCCTCCCAAGGTAGGTAGTGCGTAAAGCCCAACCCGCGGTCAACATCTACACGAGTGTGTGCGCACGGAGGTGTGACGCTCCAGCGCGGCTTGAAGAGATCATAGGCTATTGCGCTTGACTGCGTGTGCAATGGAGGGTATCCGCAGGAACGTGTGAAGATGAAGCACTGCGGTGTGATCTCGATTGCCCCTGGCCCACGTCAACACTGGAAGGACGTCGACGTGTTGCTAGAACCCATGATGGAAGAGCTGAAACAACTGAGTAAGGGCCATGCCGATGCTGACCAAACCCCTTTCAGGGTGTATGACGGGTACTTCCAGGTGTGGTATGAACAGTTCAGCGTGTTCCTGATGTTATGCTACTGCGATACGATTGCGCGTAACGACTTGGGGAAGTTCGCTCCCGTGGCGGCAAGGCGCAACGACTTCAAAAGCATCTGGGAGGCCACTAAGGGCCCTAACGGTAATGGCATGTACTGCTTGGGCTATGCGAACCCCATCTCGCAGACATACTTGGACGAAGGGGAGGTGTTGTATACCAATGATCCGAGTGTGTGGTTAACCAAGGAGGACCACAAGGAACTGGTGAGGCTGACCGCGGAGGATGGTGTGGATCCGATGCGAACCGGCCGATATGCAGCCGGGCCGTTAGAGCAGCTGGACTACTTTGACCTTATCTACGGGTACGTGCTGCCGTTCATGCACATGATGTGTTACGGCGTCATCAAGAAGTTCCTGAAAATGCTGCGAAACAAGGTGAACAATTGCCCAAACACGTGCTATTTCTCACCGATGCAACTGAAGCAGTTGCAGGCCAACGGAAAGGGACTGACCGCGCCGCATGACATGCACCGGGAGTACCAGGACTTCGTGCAATACGCGGGTGAGCACCCGGATCTAACCACGGATACCGACACCCATCACCTTGCATGTGCCTTGTTTAGTAGGAACGGGCGTGGCGGATGCGCCAACCTTATTCCCCCGGTCCGCGTGCAACCATGTTTGTGTGCACCGGCAGGGAATGGCCACACCTACTAACCGTAGGGATGAATGCTACTACAACCAGGTATATATGTATGCACTGTTGTTAGTTTGTTGGTGTCATTTCATACGCGGGGAGGATGAGCCGGTTGCCTAACATCTGTAAAAAGCTCGCTGTTGCAGGGAACTACACCATGGAGGACATGCTGAACTTTATCTTGATTTTCAGTCCGATGGTGTTCATGGATGTTCTGAAGAACTTGAATCCGGAGTTGTACAAGGCTTGGTGGACTTTGCGGCGGGCGGTGCTCTACTTTATGAGAGGGCCTGCAATAGGATTGTGTGGGGACCTCCAGTCCCGTGCGGAGCCCCGGAAGGAGGCCGGGATAGAGCTGTGGGCCTTTGCGGTGATTGTGGAACAGCAATGCCCCATGAACATGTTGACGTTGAATCTGCGCATGGCGGTCGTTCACTTGTGCAAGCAAGAGGAGGAAACCGGCGTGGTGAGCAGCTCCAACGAGCTCTGGGTCGAGCGTCTCCTGGGCGACAGCAAGGGGGTGGTGCCAGCCCCGGTCGGAGGTAAGGCGATCGACACGTGCATAGCGAACGCGTATCTCACGAAAGAGGCGGTGGACGACATGGCGTGGAGCTACGAAGGGATCCGCTTCCTTCCGGACATGCTCACGGAGATAGCCATGGCCAAGGGCGGCGAATACCATGATTCTGGGACCACCCGGGCTGACGATTCCTCCAAGGTGTGCCATCTCCTTGACACCGGCCACTATCTCGTCCGCGACGGTGTACCAACCGCTGCGTTGGCAAACGAGGAGGGGGGTCGTCTGCACCGGGAACTGGTGGGGTGCGTCCGATCCCTTTTTAGCGATCATG
>LGRX02024551.1:0-18213 GCA_001247695.2 Cymbomonas tetramitiformis | reverse complement strand
CGAACATCGAACGGAGTGCCGTTCCGAGTCTCCGGCGGCGGCGCATCCGGCGGCGGAGCGTTCTGATAGCACGGAGAACATATTACCTCGGGTTCCCGATCCAGCGGTAAGGGGGAATCGTAGAGTGCGAGCCGAGGTGCGGCTCTCTCTGCCGGGTCCTCTTTGGCGCGGCGTGCATGAACTTCTTCATGCGCCCATGTGGGTAAATGTGCTTGCACTATAGTGTCGAGCACTTTTCCCGCTCTGGAGGCGAGCTCTGGATCCTCGGCTATCTTCTCCAAAATAATGCCGGCGATAGCGCATCCAAAGAGGCAACCGTGTAAGTGCAGAGCGCCCCGCTGTTGGGCTTCAATTACCGCCAAAAATGCGGCAAGCATGCCCCCAAAAACGCACGGATCCCAAGATCCCAGCGGTTGCGTTCTCTTTGTGTCTCCCTCGAGATGCAACCCCAAAAGACCTTCGACGGCGGCCTTCATCAAAATTCTGAAACTCTCGGCCGCGGCAGCGGGGTGTTCAGCTAACAAGGCGGCGCGTTGTGCTGGCGTGGTTTGGATAGCAAATCCGAAGCCTTCCTCATCGGACGGCTTCATGGGGTCCTTCGAGGATGGCTTACAGAAGCGGATGGTGAGCATATTGTCCATGTCTGGTGGGGATATCGTGATGAAGAAGGTGGGCTTGCCATACATGTAACTCATGGCCATCATCTTGGAGATGTTCTGCGCTCGCTCGCCGGGCCCATAAGGGACAGTCCCGCCACTCAATCGGAGGATGGGAGTTATTTCCGCCAGAAGTTTTTGGCGGCGTCACTTTCGGGGTCCTTGGCCGCTTCCTCTAGGGCCTTTCGAAAATCGGGTCGCCGAATGATCTCCATAAATCGATCGATGGAAGCATCATCCGACTTTACTTTCGCCGCGACCTGGCGACATGCTGCGTGGCGTTGGGCTTGATTGAATAACGTGAGAATAACATCGGCGTTGTCGAAGCGGATGTCATATTGCAATAACAAATGCCGTGTATGGCGCGATGACAATGACGACTTCGGCAAACCATGGTGCGCAGTAAAAAATAACCACGGGAATGCTCCATAGAAGAAGAAATCGTTCTCCGTGAATTCGTTGACGGGTTTGTCGCCAAAAGTGATCGGCACCTCTTGCACCGCCGCTGGACGAGCACAACCTTCCTGGCGGGGAGGTGGCGAGGTTCCTGAAAACAAACAACACGAAAGCATTCAAAAACTTCCGCCGGGCCGCCAAAATCATGCGGGGAATCAGTGGGTCATTTTAAGAATGTGGACGGGGCGGTGGGGGTGTTTAAGACTCCGCCCCCTCCACACCCCCCCCGTTACTCTGGAATTCTTTTTTTGAGACCGCGCCCCGTGGGAGGGCTCCGCCCCCCCCCTTGCTCCGGACTATTTTCTAAAGTTTGCGCCCGGTGGGGGGCTCCGCCCTACACCCCCCTTGCTACAAATTTCTTTTTCGAGACAACATACAGGGGGGGGGGGGCTCCGCCCCCCACACCCCGCCCCTCACTACACAATTTTTGTGAGGACTAGGCCTAGGTGGGAGCAGCGCTTACCGCCATGCGTTCCTTCATCAGGCTCCCCACTACCAGCATCCGTTTCCGGAGATATTCCTTGAACCGCTTCCATAACAGCTTGCACCGGTTGCTTCTCGTTAACAGGTCGTGACATAAGCAACACGTTCCCAATTCCACCGGCGTCCTCGATCTCGGCTGCTTGAGAGCCTTGCTCATCGTCCGCATGAGGCCGTACGTGGGCGACATCCGATCCAACTCGTCGCTCCATGTGAATTGTAGTGTCATCGGTATACTCCAAACACGCATCTAGTACTCTGTCGGGCAGCGTACGCAGTGCTTCGAGTACCCGTGGATCGCGGTCGTCCAAAATTCGTGTTCTCGGCATGGACGTCACAGTAACATCGACATTCCCTTGATGCACGACGTTCGTTGTCCCCGGCAAATCGAAATCGTTGTATGCCGGATGCCCCATGTGAATGAAGGCCTTTAACCACATAAATACGACTTCCGGACGCAGTTCTTTGTACGCCGGGGCTAACTTCAGGCGTGCCGCTGCCCATTGCCCAACCTTGCCGACAAACACGAATGATAATACCCGATCCAAGTCAAGCCGAGGCAGGCTGTTAGCGCAAAGCATTTGTGCACCATCATGTTGCATGGCGATAACGTGTCCACGAATGGCCGAGCGCGCGGATGTGTGGTCGAAGCCACTAGGTACAGTGAGCTTGACCACGTTCATGAAAGGAACCACGCGTTGCAACACCATTTTCTCAAAGAGATGTAAAGAAGGCAGTCCACTATAGCCATGGTACGTGCACGGGGCCCGCGACGGATGACCGTAATCATGTCCGGCGGCGATGGAAAGTGCTGGCTTTTTGTCGGTATCCATCTTCTTGACGACATTGAGGCATGGCAAACACAATGTGGTCATCTCGACGCCTATCGCATTCTCATTAGCTTTGACATACACCAAGTCCGGCTGAAGATAAAACACACGCCCTTCGTGGCGTGACTGGTACCGAGAGTAACATGAACGATACGCTCCAAACGCCAAGTAAGCGTCACGCTCAACCCGTGTAAGCTCGACGCAGGAGTCATGCAACTCGCTCAAAGGGATATCTTGGCGGTATTCACGATCGACATCACGGATGCCACACGATGCACACGAAGCCAAAGTCCGCTTATTAGACGTACTGTCCACATACGCACTCACACATCGCTGCAAAATATCGTCCGTCACCACCGCGGCGTCAATCTCTTTCACATAACTTTCCCGTACATCCGGATCGGAAATGTCTTCATGTCGGCGGTATCGTGCGATGCCAGTGCTCTCCCATAAGGCAGCGACCGCGATGTTTGGCCATTGCTCGAATCCCGCCAAGTCTTGCGGGGTTGGGAAGGCTGAAGATTTTGTGCCTATTACCCGCAGCTTAAGGTGGCTTAAGCCACCTTAACTTGAAGGGCTCATTGGGGCTTCCTCGGCGGTGCTTTCAAAATTTGGAGACCCATGTCGTCAAGATCTTGAGCTGATCTTTCTGCAGTGTCTTATCAAAAGTTTGATCTGAGTTCATCTTGACCCTCAAAATCTCGGTTGAAGTAGGGTGGGTATTTCCCAATTTTCCTTAAGATGGCTTAAGCCACCTTAAGCCAATTAGCTCACGGGGGCTTCCTCGAAGGCGCTTTTCAAAATTTGGAGACCCATGATGTCAAGATCTCGAGCTGCTCTTTCTGCAGTGTGTTGCCAAAAGTTTGATCCGAGGTCATCTTGACCCTCAAAATCTCGGTTGAAGTAGCATGGGTATGCAAAAACCGGAAAAAATCGCTCAAAATTCACTAACTGTTGCACCCTCTTGGATACTTCCCAAAATTGCTCACCGGGAACTTGGGCTCGAGCGGTCGCACGAGTGAGATGGCCGAAATCTATAATCGATGATATCCATGGAATCGCTATATCGGACTGCGATCGCAATGGAATCGCATGAATTCTAAGGACTTTGCGAAAAATATTTTTCAAAAAAAATATTTTTTCAGGGTGAAATCGCCAAAAAACCGTTGTTTTTAGCTTGTTTTGGCGTTCTACACCATTACGCGGGTGAGGAGTGCAGCGATTCGTGGAATTGAGGGGTTTCACATATCACGTAATTAATCCTGATGGTCACCGCAATTTGAAATTTTGAAAAAAAATATTTTCTTGGCCCAAATCGGCCGAAAATCGCGTTTTTTTGCCTGTTTTGGCCTGTCGCGGGCCTGTTTTGGCGTTCTACGCCACTCCGCGCGTGTGGAGTGCTCATATTCGTGGGAATGAGGGTTTTCACATATCACCTAAGCACTCCTGATGGGAATCGCAATTTGAAATTTTGGAAAAAAATATTTTTTGGGCCCAAATTTCAACAGAAATAGATTTTTTTTGCCTGTTTCGGCCTGTCGCGGGCCTGTTGTGGCGTTCTACGCCACTCCGCGCGTGTGGAGTGCACATATTCGTGGAAATGAGGGTTTTCACATATCACCTAAGCACTCCTGATGGGAATCGCAATTTGAAATTTTGGAAAAAAATATTTTTTTGGCCCAAATTTCAACAGAAATAGGTTTTTTTGCCTGTTTCGGCCTGTCGCGGGCCTATTTTGGCGTTCTACGCCACTCCGCGCGTGTGGAGTGCACATATTCGTGGGAATGAGGGTTTTCACATATCACCTAAGCACTCCTGATGGGAATCGCAATTTGAAATTTTGGAAAAAAATCTTTTTTTGGCCCAAATTTTAACAGAAATCGATTTTTTTGCCTGTTTCGGCCTGTCGCGGGCCTGTTTTGGCGTTCCACGCCACTCGGCGCGTGCGGCGTGCACACAATCGTGGAAATGAGGGTTTTCACATATCACTTAAACACTCCTGATGGGACTCCCAATTTGAAAATTACCCAAATCGATTACAGAATCGTTGTTATGTTGGCATATTTTGCGTGGGCCCTGTTGGGCGTTATGCACAACACGCCGAGAGTAGATGCTATTCAGCATGGTGTTGTTTGGGTTCTAAGATTCTAGTGATCTATCCTGCTGTGATAGTTATACTTCTTCACAACAACCCTAGAATGCGCTGGTGCTCAGCATCGGTCAACCTATAAAACTCCTTACCGCGGTATTTGCGTCTGGTCATTGTCACTTCCACACACACGACATGATGCGAATATGTCAGACATTTCTTGGATGTGTCTATGTAGTACTCCTCGCAGCTTTCCTCATCCGCCCACTCATAAAATCGGCCTTCAACGACAAATTCCCCCGGTGTAGCATTTACGCCCTCCCCACCAGGCGAGTAGTAGTCGTCTCGCATCCCATCCGCGTTGATCACCTGCTTCACCTCGCTCAACGCCTTCACCAAATAGTAGGGGTGATTAGGATCGCCCCCCGACAGCCTTGCAAAAGTGTTTCCTCGTGCAACCTTCACACTCACGTCATCACGGGCCTCCGCGACTCTTGTTCTGGTGCGCCGGGCATCAGATTCGGTTGCCTCCGTCAAGGTGAACTGCTCCCAGCTGTCCACGTGACTCCGGTACAGGCAACCCTCCGTGTCAGGTTGTGCCTTCGCGCACTGCGCGTAACAATAATCGCAATAGCATTGTCGGTCCCGCTTCAAGCCCACCAACAACCCCACCCCTGCACGCACCGAGTGTAACGCCAAAGTCCGGTCAACCGTGTCAAACCCAGGTCCAGAGATGTCCACGTCCTTGCCGTCAACCAGAAAGAAAAATCTTTGCCCGAACTGAACACCTCTGTCGCGAGCGCTATCCTTCGGCTTTTGCAACCTTTCCATGCAGAACTCGTACAAGCTTTTGGCGTCCAGTATTTTACAATGCCATTTGTCGGTTGTGGACATCACCGCCAAGCTCGCCTCATGCTTCACCGCTACTCCCATCGCGTCTTGCTCACCTCGTGCATGTGACGTCTCAAAGAAGTTGCGCTGTGTCGGGATGCCAAGCCCTCGGGGCCACTCCGCCGACTCTTCCCGCCCGCTCTCCACCACGTCGGCAAATGCGGTTGCGCATTTGTTTTGTGCCGCACTACCATCCGCCCACTCATGCATGAATTTGGGGAGAGGTATACCTCTCTTCACGAAGTACTCACTGACGATAAGTTTCCTCATATGCTGGATACCTCGGTGGGAGTGCGGCAAGGTGTCGCTAATGAGGTAGATCAGGTCCTTCACTATTATTGGGTTGGCCTCGGTGGAAGTCTGACCATCCACGGAACCAACCGCGTGCCGCCATAACACACAACACAAGCAGCGTTGCTTGCTTCACTATCCAGTGCAACGACTGAATCGCCCTGGGAATGTTCAGAGCGTGGTTCTCGCTGAAGTCAAACAATATGAGGCAGTGCCCCAAAGGCAAGCCCGCCTTGCACTTGTTGAACATTGTCATGGAGTGCGTGGCCATGAAACAGTGGTAGGCATACGGCTTCAAAAACCGACACGGTTGGGCAGCAGGCACACCGACCAACTTCTCCAACCTCCAACTCCCGTCCGCCGCTTTCCGCACAAACGTGCCCGAACACACACAATTTGGGGACTCCCCTGGGGCGTGGCCAAGGAGCAGAGCTTGCAGTTTTGCAAGCAGCTCACCAGCAGTGGTCGTCTTTTGGACGAACTGCACCCGGTGCTTGTTCTTCCCGTCCTCGTCCACTCCGATATGAACGTTCTCGTAGGTGTGCCAGTCCAGCGTGGCAGTGTTGGAAACCGCCGCCGGACACAACGACCAGTTTTGCAGCCCCCCGCACCGTTTGCAAGAACCCTCCAAGCAGGGCATGTCGTGGTGGTCCTCGTGCTCTCCGTTCGACCGCTGTCTTGGACACAGCAGCGATGCCGTGAAACCGGAGGTTGACCGTCCCACCTCCACTCGTCCACACTTGAAGTCCGGGAAAGCAGGAAATGGTTTACGGGCAGACAGCCGTGCCCGAAGGCCTCCAACGCGAGGGCAACACGACGCGTCCGTGCACTTGCAGCCGGAGTGGCCCACCTCCTGGAAACGAGCATACGCCTCCACCACCAACCGCATATCCTCGTGGTACCTGCAGCAGCAGGAAATGGTGTCCCTTCGGGTGAGTCGTTGCACTTGCCTCGGCTTCCGAGTCTCAAAAGATCGGAGTTCGATCTTTTCGGCGGGAAACTTCTTCTTGAACTTGCGGAACACCTCCAACTGTGTCATTTCCAACCACTGCTTCGACACCTTCTCCACGCTTCCATCAATATGCCGCAGCTGGATCACGTCCCGTTTACACGTGGACACCCGACTGATCCCAGCACTCAGCCAGAAGGCTTGGATATTGTGGGTCAGCTCCGCGCTTATAGCACGGTTGGCCATGTGCAGGTTTTCCAGGACCAACCCTGCCAGAAGACCGGCATTAAGCCGTTGCGCTGTCCCAAGGGCAGCTCCCAACAGCAAGTTGCGGTGCCCAACGAGTCCATCCTTCACCACCTTCACATTTATCCCTAAGATGCTTGCAACAGCACCCTCAACACCCTCCACGTCTCTGCCAAATACCATCGCTGCGCCCGCCATGCGCGTGGCAGCGTTCTGCCTGGAACCATATCCAGCTAGAGCGGCGAACGATGCCCGCAAGCTCGACACGATCGTTCCTCCTACGCGATCCTCCTCTGACAGAAATCTTAGCCGCACAGCTTCTATCTCTTCCGCGGGTAAGGTGCGCACAAAGTTCGAGAGCGCCCCACCAATAAGATGCGGCTTGTTCATGAAAACCTCCTTGAGCTTGTCGTTCCAGTGTGCTTTACTTCCATCAGGCACCGGACAACCCACCGCTGAGGCTCCTGCGGAGGCTGCTGTGGCGCCTAAGGGACCCAGCGTCGATTTCACCCGTGCTTGAGGCGCAGAGACCTCCACCGCGTCCTTGCCCAAGTCTAAACGCTTCCTAGAGCGAGCTTCCCTCCTTCGCGCATTCTGATCAAGGCGCCTTTTCTTAACGGTACTGGTAGGTGTGGGCGCATTCCTCGCATTCCTCCCAACCCCACCTGCCTGCAGCACGCTAGGATCTCTGCTCGGTTTATTCCCAGTTAACACATTCCATTTATCGACGAACTCCGAGATCTGCCCCGCTAGTTCTGTTGCATGATCCACATTCGTTGGTGCAATAGGAAACTCCAAAGGCAAGTTCCGCGCCATGTCGCCGAGGCTCGTGAGCCATGGCAATACATCCACAAGGTAAGAAGGAGGAGGCATCCCTTTTCGAAAAACGCCACTCATAAGCGGCAAACATGTAAGGAGTCTACGGGCGAAAGCACGCCTTCAATTAACATATTTGCATGTCTGAACTTTTGCACGGACTCCCACATGCATCAGGAATATGAATAGTCCTTTCACGAAAAGTATCCGTGGCGTAAGTATCGCCCCCAGGATGGAATGACTGTTCGATCGTGGGGGCGATTCGCCATTTCTTGATTTATCACCCGGACATGTCAAATTTGACGTAGCGTGTGTATCGCACCCACGATCAACTGCTGCGTCGATCGTGCGGGCGATTCATAAATTTCGATTCAAGATTCGATCGTGTAATGATTTATCACCCGGACATGTCATATTTCACGTGGCGTGTGTATCGCACCCACGATCAACGAATTCGTCGATCCTGCGGGCGATTCATAAATTTCGATTCAAGATTCGATCGTGTAATGATTTATCACCCAGACATGTCATATTTCACGTGGCGCGTGTATCGCACCCACGATTAGGTGATGAGCTGATCGGGAGGGCGATAATGCATATCAGATAATTTAATTGAAATTCCGTCACGACACCGTAAGCATGTCAGGCCAAAAGTCCGATACCTGCGCACAGGAAGCTCGAATCGGCATGTCGGTTCGCCCACACGATCAAAAGATGGGATGATCGGGAGGGCGATAATGTATATCAGAGCCCTCCCCCGACATCTTACAACTGAACGAGACCCCTAAAAACCGTAAGCATGTCGGACCAAAAGTGCGATATCTGCTCACTGAGAGCTCGAGTGCTTGTAACGGTAACGCCAACCTGCGAACTGTACGCTATCTGCGACCATAGCACTTTCTTCGCGTGTTTTCGTTGCGCAATTGACGTTTGGATCGAGGACGAAGGCATTGACGGTTACTTTGGTATAAATTGGGAGCTAATATTCTAATAATGAAGCAGAACAGATTCACCTATGCAGCAGCGGTTGGGGCAGCCGTGCCAAACGCTTTAAGGCGCAAGTCAGATCGGAAGTCAGAGCGGAAACTGGTGGAAGGTGTCGCCGAGAGTGAAGGAGTACCCGCCTGCAATGTGGAAGGGTGCCCCCATCCCGACGACTCGTTGGATCGAACGAGGCTGGCGTTGGCGACCTGCGTCATGTGCTCCGACTCCTTCCACGTTGGGTGCGCGTCGCGCCAGCTCACACCGTCAGGGGAAAAGCGGTTTCCAGGGGAATGCGGGCGCTGCGGGATCCTGGCCCGCCTGTTCTGCCTCTTTTGCGGAATGGGTTCGGAGAACCACTTCCCAGTGCTTGTTACCTGCGCGACCTGCAAGCGCGGGTTCCACAAGAACTGCCGAAAATCCGGAGACAGCCACTCTTCAAGATGCGGGCGCCATCTCTGCGTTGGACAGCCTCCTGTCAAATGGGCGTGCACGGCCTCGCCGAACCCTGATGATGGGCAGGCTGCTGCGGATACTGGTGCTGCTGCTGCCAGCGCGGAGAAGGCTGAGGGAATGGCAGCGCAGCAGCAGGCTGCTGCAAACATGGACGAAGCTCCGTTACAGGAGGCGCCCACGTTCGCAGCCGTTGTTCGCGCAGAACCAGGAGGCGGGCTGGTGGAGAAGCATCAGTTGTCGCTAATTTCTAAGAAGGAGGCAGGCGATGCCGACGCAGCAGCACCGCCTGCAGCTGCCACCGCAGCAGCACCGCCTGCAGCTGCCACCGCAGCAGCACCGCCTGCGGCTGCCACCGCAGCAGCACCGCCTGCAGCTGCCACCACAGATGCACCGCCTGCAGCTGCCACCGCAACAGCACCGTCCGCAGCAGCACCGTCAAGACCCGCGCTCTTCCACGCGCCTGCTGTGAAGGCCCCGGTTTCACAGGACATGCCTGCTGTGGAGGCCCCTGATCCTCAGCACAAGTCTGCTGAGGATCAGCCAGTTGCAGAGCAGGGCACGGCTGCTGCAGAGACGCCTGCTGCCGTGGACGTGCCTGCTGTGGAGGCCCCGGTTTCACAGGACATGCCTGCTGTGAAGGCCCCTGATCCTCAGCACAAGTCTGCTGAGGATCAGCCAGTTGCAGAGCAGGGCACGGCTGCTGCAGAGACGCCTGCTGCCGTGGACGTGCCTGCTGTGGAGGCCCCAGTTTCAAAGCATCAGTCCGCTGGGGAGGTGCCAGATACAGAGGAGGGCACAGATGCTGGAGAGACGCCTGCTCCTAAGGTGCCTGCTGCGGAGGGGGCAAAGAATGCGGAGGAGCAGCCTCACTTCACAAAAGGCGTGCTGCTGGACGAACACTGGAGGCATAGGCTTGCAGAGGGTGGGTATTGTGTCGGTCAATTGCAGGACACGATATCCGCTAAGGCTCTGGTTGCAGAGTTCCAGAAGGATTTGGCTCCAAACTCCGCGTTCAGAAACAACTTCAGGGCGTTCAAGAAGAAGGCCAATGGGGAGCTGGACACCCTGAAGGACCCGAAGAGGTGGATCGGGAACCTGGTGGAGGGCACGCCGTTTTACAAACGGTTTGAGCAGGTGGCTGAGGACGTCGTGGCTGCGGTGGGGGACACGTTCGGGAAGCTGGAGGTGCCGAAAGGTGACATGGCGCGAACCGCCCTGCTCACCTACCCGGCGGCGTTGGTTCAGGAGAAGCATCGGGACTATGGTGCGCTGTCCGTCATGCTTGTCCTAACGGACATGTACCCGTTTACGGTGTACCCCCAGTCGCATAAGTTGGGGGATGGGGCCACCCCGGACACCCTTCGGCCGGTGACCTGCTTCCTGCCGGCAAAGAGCGTGGTGATCTTTGACGGCAGGCTAATCCACAACGCGGTGGAGATGCACGGTGGAACTTTTCGTGCGTCGGCGCACACCTACATTACAGCGGCGGAAGACCTCTTTCCGGAAAACACCACTTTTCCGGTCACTGGATCCGCCACTGTAACAAGGTCGCCCTGGGAGTTTGTGGTTGGGCATGACCCTTGCAGAAGAAAGCATTATGACTCGCAAGGAATTGAGCGAGCCACTACCTCGGAGCCTTCCCAGGCAATGACAGCCCTGGAGCGGGAGATCGACTTCGCGAACGCGATCAATGAGGTTGACGAGGATATGGGGAGGAGTGTGGTGCTTGGGGAGCCACAGGAGTATGATGCGTGCCTGGCGTTGCGGGAGCTTCTGAGGGATACGGTGGCTTTTGGGAGGGTTGTGTACCACGAACAGCACAAGGAGGTGGTCTGGATTGGTGGCCCCATCGTGAAGCCAAGGGAAGGTGCAAAACAAGGGACGGCATGCTGGGTATATGGGCCGTGGCTTGTGGCGGATCCAGTGGGGAGTAAGATTCCGCGGAGGAGGGTGCTGTTCCGCGCTACGGCGTTGAACAGCAAGCTAAGTTTGATAACACAAGCCAGGGATTGGGAGGTAGTATACTACGACAACATCAACGAGGAAGGAGGCTTTTTTGATGAGGCATACAATTCCTTTAAGCACGGTCTGGTGGAGGAGGGGGTGATTCGGGTGATGAAAAGTTTGCAGGCATATGGGAAGGGGCATGCGGAGACGTTGACCGGCGAGTTGAAGCCGCCGGTGACTGCAGCAGCAGCAGCAGCAGCAGCAGAAGCGGAGAAGAAGGAGAAGGAGAAGAAGGAGAAGGCTGCAGCAGCGGAGAGGGAGAAGGAGAAGAAGGAGAAGGCTGCAGCAGCGGAGAGGGAGAAGGAGAAGAAGGAGAAGGCTGCAGCAGCGGAGAGGGAGAAGGCGAGGAAAGAGAAGGCTGCAGCAGCGGAGAGGGAGAAGGCGAAGAAAGAGAAGGCTGCAGCAGCGGAGAGGGAGAAGGCGAAGAAGCTCCGGGCGGAAACCCTGTCTGGGATAAAGATGGCATTGGCAATTCCTCGGGGGACTAAGCGTGGACGGGGAGGTAGCCCCGCGGGCACTGAGACCCCTGTTTGGGGTAAAGGACCGGAGCCAGGCACCAGGGTGAAGGCGCGGAGGACAGGCGCTGAGGGGAACATCTCCGAGACTCTCCCCGCGTTCGGCTCCACTCAGAGAGTGCCTGAGGTTTGTGACCCACTGCAGTCTTTGAGACGAACGCGCTCGCAGCAGGCAGCGGCGGCAGCAGTGGAGGGTGGCTCCGACAGGAAACGCAGGAGCCCTTGTCCAGTTCATGGCCCTCGTGCTGCACAGTCGGAGCCGGACGAATTGTCGGACACGGACACGGAGCAGGCAGAAGCAAGCATACCAAGAGGGCCGTTGTCTGCGCGAGCCCCGCTGGCATTGGAGGAGCTGGATACGCAGGTGGGTACTCCTTCAGGGCCTTTCGAGCACTCCCCTGGGGGAGTGCTCGATCCCCTAAACCTCTTCAACGATTCAGTGGGCCGCAACACGCCCATTGACAGCCGGATGCATCATCATAGTGCAGACGCCGCGGAGCTGTTTAACAGGGAGCGCGCGGCGACGGGGAGCCTGACGACGGACTTGGCCAGGCCACGGTCGGAAGGTTGGGAGGGGCGAAGGGAGGTGACACCGAGCTCAGCTGAACCTCCGGTGTTGGCGTCGAAGGCCCGTCAGGCGGAGATTGCCGAGTTGGAGGCTCAGGTGAGGATCCAGGCCTTGAAGATGCAGTTGGCGCAGGGGGCAGCCGCCTTGGCCCAGGCAGGGATTGCGTCGGCTGCCTCCCCAGGGCCGGAGGTAGGTGCCACGGCAGCTGCCACGGCAGCAGCACCGCAAGCGGCGGCCACGGCAGCAGCATCTCCTGCCGCGGCCACCGCAGCAGCACCGCCTGCAGCTGCCACCGCAGCAGCACCGCCTGCGGCTGCCACCGCAGCAGCACCGCCTGCAGCTGCCACCGCAGCAGCACCGCCTGCAGCTGCCACCGCAGCAGCACCGCCTGCGGCTGCCACCGCAGCAGCACCGCCTGCAGCTGCCACCACAGATGCACCGCCTGCAGCTGCCACCGCAACAGCACCGTCCGCAGCAGCACCGTCAAGACCCGTGCTTTTCCACGCGCCCAGCTCCCCTGGTGAGACTGCTCCGCCGGAGATGCCATATGAGTGGGTGTATGGTGGGGTTTATTATAACTCGGATAGCGTACCTCCCCAACATCACGGGCGCGCCCTCGCCGCCCTCCCCCAGTACCCGCCCATGATGCTGGGGCTGGACCCGTATCCTGCGCAGACCCCGTATGCGCAGACCTATCGGGCACCCCACGGCCGTGCGGCCCATGATGCCATGCTGCCGGGTTATAATGCGTTGGCGGTGCAGCAGCAGTACCCTGAGCAGCTGGTCACGATGCCTTTACGGCAGGCGATGAGGCTGAATGCAGCCTTGTCAAGGCAGCTTCCGCCTGAGTGGTCCTCACAGCCGCGGCAATCATGGGACCCGTTTTATGGACCTGGCATGCGCCGCCCCTAGATATGGTTAAATTGGAGCCTGTGCATCAGCCTAAAAAGCATGTGAAGCTGTGAATCAGCCTAGAAAAGATATATTCCGAAAAGAGATTTTCTCTCACACACTTAAAAGCATGTAAAAATAAAGCTATTTTTATTGAAATGCTATGCAGTGTGCCTATTGGCAATGAGATGTGAAGAGCAAAAGAAATGCAAATGTTTCCTGAAAAGTGTTAGGTTATGGGTCCAACACGCTTCCATTGTGCTCCAGCTAATCGTTATCCAAATAACAAATTATATTCATGTTTTGATAATGACAGGCTTGTGTTCCTCGTGATGGCAACTCGTATGCAATTACAAATTTCCAACTGAAACAGGCCTGGAGACCACGAATATGCACACTTCGCACGCATGAGTATATAATATACGTACATGTAGAACGCCAAAACAGGCCCGCAACTTGCCGAAACATGCCAAAAATCGATTTCTGTTGAAATTTGGGCCCAAAAATATTTTTTTCCGAGAATTTCAAATTGCGATTCCCATCAGGAGTGCTTAGGTGATATGTGAAAACCCTCATTTCCACGAATATGTGCACTCCACACACGCCGAGTGGCGTAGAACGCCAAAACAGGCCCGCGACAGGCCGAAACAGGCAAAAAAATCGATTTCTGTTGAAATTTGGGCCAAAAATATTTTTTTTCCAAAATTTCAAATTGCGATTCCCATCAGGAGTGCTTAGGTGATATGTGAAAACCCTCATTTCCACAAATATGTGCACTCCACACACGCCGAGTGGCGTAGAACGCCAAAACAGGCCCGCGACAGGCCGAAACAGGCAAAAAAATCGATTTCTGTTGAAATTTGGGCCCAAAAATATTTTTTTTTCCAAAATTTCAAATTGCGATTCCCATCAGGAGTGCTTAGGTGATTTGTGAAAACCCTCATTTCCACGAATATGTGCACTCCACACACGCCGAGTGGCGTAGAACGCCAAAACAGGCCCGCGACAGGCCGGAACAGGCAAAAAAATCGATTTCTGTTGAAATTTGGGCCAAAAAATTTTTTTTTTTCCAAAATTTCAAATTGCGATTCCCATCAGGAGTGCTTAGGTGATATGTGAAAACCCTCATTTCCACGAATATGTGCACTCCACACACGCCGAGTGGCGTAGAACGCCAAAACAGGCCCGCGACAGGCCGAAACAGGCAAAAAACCGCGATTTTCGACCGATTTGAGCCAAAAAAATATTTTTTTTCAAAATTTCAAATTGCGGTGACCATCAGGATTAATTACGTGATATGTGAAACCCCTCAATTCCACGAATCGCTGCACTCCTCACCCGCATAATGGAGTAGGACGCCAAATCAAGCTAAAAACAACGGTTTTTCGGCGATTTCACCCTGAAAAAATAATTTTTTGGGAAAATGAAAAAAAGTTGTATTTTTTAAATTCCTGCGATTCCACAGCGATTACATAACATCATAGAAATATTCCATTATAGTTGTGACACATACTTAAGCCATTCTCACTCGTGCGACGGCTCGCTCGCCGAATAGTGCATATAGTGTCTAAAAGAAGACATTGTCGCCGTCATTTTGAGCTAAAAAAATCTAGTTTCCGGTACCGATAGCTCCCGCAATAATTGAAAACGTTAAGGTGGCTTAAGCCACCCTAAATCGCTGTTAGGGTGGCTTAAGCCACCCGAAGGGTAAGAGCCATTTGGGAGGGTTTCGTTTACGCGCATTCGCCGTTCTAACTCGTCTCGCCTTTCATCTTGACGTATCTGCTGCGCTCCTGCGGCCTCGCCTTCCTTCACCCCGGTGAGATGAAATGATGCGGTGAGATGAAATAATGCGGTGAGATGTAATAATGCGGTGAGATGTAATAATGCGGTGAGATGTGATCATGCGGTGAGATGTAACAATGCCGTGAGATGTGATCATGCGGCGAGGTGAGATAATGCGGCGAGATGTGATCATCGGGTTGGGAGCGTCGGTCTCGTTCACCTTGAGCTCGGCTTTCCTTCACCCCGGGTTGGGAGCGTCGGGCTCGTTGGCGACGAGTGTTGGAGCTCCGCCGCAAGGTTCTCGGGGTATAAATCGATGGTGAGGATGAAGTAAGGGAGCTACGACGCTTTCCAGCCAGCCCTCGGCCTTTCATACGCAAGTGTCGCTCAGTCGACAACTGTTCACCGTGCCTCAAGATGCGCTCGGAGATGGTGGATCTGGCGGGGGCGATGTGAACGAAGGTATAGCTGAGAGGTTCGTCTTTAGAAATAAATGTGGCGTTGAGCAGCACGTAGACCCCGCAATCGATGTTGTTATGTTGCTGAGGGGCGTCAACAGCGGTCTGCCTACACCAAGTGACACCCGAGAGGCGTGCAGAATTGTGTGCGGCGAATTCCTCACGCATAAATGTTTCTAGATTGATGAAGCAAATATCCTCGGGATCGTGCACGTTGCACATGGAATCGTACTTGGTGATGCAGCTCCGTGGAACGTCAACCACGAATAATGACCAATGCCCCGGGTCCCCAGGATGGTGGATAGGCACCATGAAGATATCGCAACACGTTATGTCATACCTCAATGCGCGCTCGGTATTCCAACTGCGCACATTGCGGCTGTACACGGGGGCGGCTTGTGGGTCTATGGCCATGGGCTCCTGAGAACCAGGTGGTGTAATGTCCACGAACGTGTCTCCCACTAGTTGCACCGCGTGCGTCCGATGGTCGGGGTTGAATACTTCCGTTAACTTCGTATAAAACCTAGCCGAGAAATAGTGGATACGTGGGGCCCGGCCAGATGATTGTCGTTGCTTCTCGGCGTGACGTAGGTACGCTAGATACAAATCCACAATTTCGTCATTTAGCATTCGCCCGGGGAGTAAACGGTCCATCGGGCTTGGTGCATGCGCAGGCGACGAGATGCAAGGAACCGTACTCGGAGATGGTATCGGCGGTGGGGTAGGCGTAGGATTGTCCGTCGTGGTTAAACGCGCAGATCGAGTGGTATCACACCCACCCCTGAAAGCTTGGAATAAAGTAAGCGGTCGTAGAGGACTTAGTGGCTCAACCCGAGCGGAAGTCTTGGACAAGGGTTCGGAACGTGGGGTGGTCGTTTGCAATCCCGACGAATTAGAAGAACGTCGAATAGGAGTCGAAGACTTTCGGCGCGAACGTGGAGTACTGAGGGTGGCAACCGAGGCGGGCGCCTGAAAGATAAAGGGCTCCGCGGCGATGGCCGGAGGGGGCGATACGCCGGCGTCGATGCGCATGGTCACACGGCTTGCCGCGCGATCTGCGTGAGTGTTCCACCATCATCGGGGTGGGATATGTCGAGAGGTGGGAGACATAGCACAGGAACGGCGTCAGGTTGATCTAGCCCGGTGGTGACTGAGGCGGCCGCTTGGAGAGAGTTGGGAGTAGCGTCGACCGCCGGAGGAGGAGATATGCCGCCTTCAGTGCGCATCGCCACGGCTTGCTGCGCGAACTGCGTAAGAGTTCCGCCCGCATCGGGGTGGGATATGTCGAAAGGTGGTTGACGTAACACAACCATGGGATCGGGCGGACCAAGCCTGGGGGCGACTGAGGCGGCCGCCTGCATAAAATTGGGAGCAGCGTCGACAGCCGGAGGCGGCAAGAAACCGCCTTCGACGCGCATGGCCACGGCTTGCTGCGCGATCTGCGTAAGTGTTCCGCCATAATCGGGGTAGAAAGAGTCGGCGAGAGGAGGTTGACGCAGCACAACAGCGGGGCCGGGCTGAGCGGGCCCGGAGGCGACGGAGGCGGCTGCTTGAAAGGGGCGAAAGATACCCTCGTCGATAAGCATGGCCACGGCTTCCTGAGCAAGTTGAGTGGTGGGTAGTGGATCGTCGACCTCATGGGCGGAAGGCGGTGCTTGGACAGGGGCATGGTCAGGTCGAAGTATCGGTGCCTCGCGCACACCCGTAGTCGCCACGGCCGCATCGGCGGAGGGAGGAACGGTGGCGGCCGTAGGTAACATACCGTTGTCGAGGAGCATGGCGAAGGCCCGCTGAGCAAGTTGGGTTAAAGGTAGTGGATCGTCGACCTCATGGGCGGAAGGCGGTGCTTGGACAGGGGCATGGTCAGGTCGAAGTATCGGTGCCTCGCGCACACCCGTAGTCGCCACGGCCGCATCGGCGGAGGGAGGAACGGTGACGGCCGTAGGTAACATACCGTTGTCGAGGAGCATGGCGAAGGCCCGCTGAGCAAGTTGGGTTAAAGGTAGTGGATCGTCGACCTCAGGGGCGGAAGGCGGCGCTTGGACAGGGGCATGGTCAGCTCGGAGTATCGGTGCCTCGCGCACACCCGTAGTCGCCACGGCCGCATCGGCGGAGGGAGGAATGATGGCGGACATATCATGGTCGATGTCCATAGCCACAGCCTGTTGACGAGTTCTTTGTGGGGAACGGGCGCGTCCCATCAACCGTGCACGTTGTCGTTCACGGGACGCGATAATACGGCTTGTACGAGTCCGTTGCAAGTGCTCGCGCCTCCACGACGCGTTCGGTATCCATTGCTGCCCAACACCGGCCGTCGTGGTGAGTGCCACCTGTGCGGGCGTCGTGGAGGAAGGGGTTATCGTGATGGGGACCACGTACTCCATGGGAGCGATGCTCTCGTCGAAGATGGCATCATGAGAAGTAGGATTCGCGGCGGAGTACACCATCAAACATAATAAGGCCCGTATGAGCCGTTTGTTGATCATAATGGCTAAAGTTGCAATGACGCTCCGGATTCCCATCAGGCAGAGTCACCAATCTTCAATTGCCTGTATATCAAAGACACCGAATACCCAAAGTTAAGAATGTTGGACCACCGAAAATATGCGGAGCTATTGCCACGGCATGAGAAGATTTACAACATATTTTCGGGAGTCGTCAAGCACGGATGAATACATACTACCATCGAAATCGGCTATTGTGTGAAATATTCTCGCATGTTTTCGAGGATCAAGGCAGGCAGGGGGGGGGCTCCCCCCGTTACTACGGAATGTTTTTGCGAAACGTTATCAACATCGGAAACTTCATTAACGCACAATTTCAGTAGCAATCACGGATTCCGGACTGA
>LGRX02024549.1:0-65515 GCA_001247695.2 Cymbomonas tetramitiformis | reverse complement strand
CTTTGAGATTTACCGAGCCGGTGACTGGAGCCCACCTGCGGAAGGGGGGTCTGATGATGTCCGGCGCCCAGAGCGGCTGGACGTCGTCCAGTCACGGGGGCACGAGTCTCGCATCCGGCCCAATCCGGCTTGGCGAGGAGAGCGACGTCAATCCATGCTCGCATTGGCCATCCGTCAATGGAGCACCTGGGCGCTGGACTCAGCGCAACGACGTGCAAGAGTCTCCCTGCCAGCTCGTCAGCGCGCAACTGCGCGGCTTGCTTGGGTCGCGTGGAAGGCCAGAACGGACCGGTCAGCGCATCAGCGCGAGCTCCAGCGCCTGGCATTCCAAGCGTGGAATGACGTCACCCAGCAGGTCGCCCAACTTCAGGGCCTGTTCGTCAGAGGCAGTCGGCGCCGAGTCGAGTCCGCTTTCGCGGCATGGCGCCAGCGTGTCATCCAGACACAGGGTCTGTGGCGCAGGGGCAGACGTCAAGCTGGAGCCGTCTTCATGGCATGGCACCAGCAGACGACGCTCTCCAAGGAAAGGAGCACCTGGTGGGTTGGAGCCCGAAGACACCGGATGACTCAGATGGTCAAAAGGTGTCTCCACGAGTGGCGCCGACTCCCCAGGACGACCCCAGTCAGCTCGGACTCGTCCCAGGGAACGAGTGCCCGCCGTCCAGTAAGGAAAGCGGGAACCTCATCCGGTGTCAGCTCTTGCTCGGATTCCGACCAGGAGTCTTTGTGGCAAGACATCCGTCGAGGCCTAAAGCGCCTGGGGAAAGACCACCTGCTGTCAGGGGTAATGTGGTTCCAGCTTAAGGACCATGGGCTCTCCGAAGACGGCGCTTATCGCCTGGAGATCCACCAGCAGGCAGTCTCCGAGTCCAAGAGGTTGATGCAGCAAAAGCGTGAGGACCCCCACAACTCCCTTGGGAGGTGTAGGTTCTCTGCCTTTGCCATCAACGTCGGCAGACCAGGGGAGATAGTACGCCGGGGAGTGGACCTCTGGGAGGTAAGGAGGGCAGTCGTCGCGGCCGTCAGAATGAGCGGCCGCACCCGGAAGTCTCACAGGGGTCTTAGGAAGTCAGGCACAGCACCTCCGAGTTCCGCAGCTCCTGTTGGGAACTGGTCAAACCGGTTTGCTCCTCTCTCGTCCTCATCGGAGGAGGAGCACCCCGCGGAACTTCCAAGGTCCAGGACTCAGGCGCTTAAGCCGGGCGGCCCCGGTCGCCCGGCGCCTCGCACTCGGAAGCCCAGTCGAGCACCCTCGGCCCCGCGCCCCGGTCCAGCTTCCTCAGGAGATGCGTCGTCGTCCCCGGATTCCACCTGGAGCAGGAGCAGTCAGGACCTGCAAGAGCTGAAGGAGGCCTGGCAGAAGGAGTCCCGAGCTCGGGAGGCAGCTGCCGAGGCTCGCCTGGAACAGCTGTCTCGGCAACTTCAAGAGAGCCACAGAGCTGCCGAGGAGCGCAGGATCTCCGATCAGCGCGCTGCCGAGGAGCGTAGGGCCTCCGAGCAACGCGCTGTCGAAGAGCGCTGGGCTGCAGACCGGCTGGCTGCAGAAGCCCGGGAGACTGCCAGGCAGTTGGCTGTCGACGAGAGCGTCGCTCAGCAGGTAGCTGCTGAAGAGCGGCGAGCGTCGGCTGAGGCTCAGCTAGAGGAGAGGCTGCAGGCGGTCATAGAGTCACAAGTCCAAAGGCTCGCCCTGGTTCAGGCTTCGCCCTCGGGGCCCGTGGAGTCGGACGCTCGAGGGCCCTCAGCGGCAATGTCGAGTCCGGTTCAGGAGACGCCCATCTCCCGAGCGGGGCATGAGCTGGTAGAGCCTGCTTCCGTCGTCACCTGTGACGTCGAGAACCGGGACGTGCAAAGCCCGCCAGAGGAGTCACGCACGGGCGTGGCATCGCTTCCACCGCACGCATGGGACTTTGTTTCCCTTCCTATAAGAGTCTGCGACGCCCTCCGGAAACACGTGGTCGGGCATGCCAAACCGGGAATCGACGCCCAGCGCCTGTTTTACGACGCCGCTCGTAGGTATCGTTCCCTTGGTCAGGTCCCCGGGTGCTTGCACTCTGCCAGTCAGATCAGGCAATGCCTGAAAGCAAGGGTCTCGGACGAGGACAGAGTCCTCGGGACCCAGGTGATTCACAGTCTCACGACGGCCTTAGCGCCCGTCGCAGAGAGCTGCGCTCGCTGCGGGTGCGGGCACGAGGAGAGCCCGGTGCGTATGTGGACGTGTCAAGTAGGCGCTAAGAAAAGTGTGGTGGCACTCCTAAAGAAGGTGTACCTGCCGGTGTGTGGGTTTTGCGCCGCGGACGTGTGGCCCGGAGCTTTCGACGACTTTCTGGCTGTGTCACCGCCTCCGCTTGCTGCGGCGGTAGACGCACCAGAAGACGGGGGGGAGGATGGTCCCTCAACTTGAGCACTCGGAGCCACACGAGCTTCCGGAGGTGCCCGGTGCCAGCAGTCATGGAGGTCCCGGAGGCTCGGGGGGCGGTGACCCTGGAGGGCCAGGAGGTCCGGGGAGTCCGGGCGAGGACCCTGGCGGCGATGGGCCGGGTGAGAACGGGGATGGCGACAGCCAGTTCACCTTCGCGTCCTCTCGTTACAGGGAGCCCCGAAGCCATTACAGTCGTAAGGACGAGCAGCACGCTCTCAAGGAGGCCCTCAGAGCCATGGAGAAGGCAGTGGACAAATACCACACAGAGGTGGAGGGGTCGTCCCACGTCTTTGGTCGGCTCCTCCGATTCGTTCGGCAGGTCAGGGAGGTTCGGGAACTGGAGCCGGTACGCTATGCCATGGAGATGGCGCGTCTGGGCCCACTAGAGAGCGGGGGTGAGGAGAAGGTGTTGTCAGACCACTCCCTGCTGTCGGAAGTGGCCAGACACTGCTTCGGCAAACTCAGCTCCGAGTACCGCGAGCTTTCTTCGGTGTTGACGGAGGCTCGGGAAGGTAAGAACCTCACCCTGGACGTCATAGTGGTCCCCTTGGCGCAGCTGGTGATGCCCGACAAGGGGGAAATGGCGTCGATCGGTCCGTTCCTGCGTCGCGTGCGTCAAAGTCAGGACAGACAGACTCGCACGGTCCGCGAGTTCTGGGACGGGGTGCACCTTGCTCACGACATCGTGAGCATGCTGGCTGCCCACGAGCTCACCTCTCCGGTGCCGGAAGAGGAGCTGCTGGAGATATTCCTTACGGGATTGATACCGGAGATAAGGAGGAAGGTCTTCCTTATAGCCGAGAGGAAAAGCGCTTCGGTCCTGACCCTGAGCCGGACGGCCAGTAAAGGCCGCCACGAACTCCTGACCTGGGCCATAGAGGCTGAGCGGGAGTTACGGCAGAGCCAGGATAAGACGAGCCGCTCGGTCCAGCTGCTGGCCCACGTAGATGTCACGGAGGAGCTGCTAGCCATGGCGACATCCGCTGGCACTCCGACACCCACAGGGCAACGACTCGGCTCCCCAGAGTACGAGGGCTGCCGTCTGTGCAAGAGCATGGACCATTATGCCCGCGACTGTCCGCAGGCGAAGCAGCGCCCGAAGGAGTGGGCCAAGTGCCTCCTGGAGGACACCCTGGCGTTGATAGGGGACGATTCGATGGATGAAGCTTTGGCTGCCATCGGATTGGATTTTGTCCAGGAGGACGCTCCCCAGCCCGGGGCGTCCTCCCCGCAGTAAAGGGCGCGGGCCCCGTCACTGCGGGGTCAGGGGGACAAAAGGGCCCGCGCCGGCGTCCACAGCGATGCAGGTGCTGCGTGATAGGTGGAGAAGGTGTGGGAGACACCTTAGTAGCAGCGCCAGGCGCCACTTCAAGAGCCAGAGTCGAGTCGAGGAGTATGAGCAGGAGGATTTGGACATGCTAGCCGCCACCCGCACGGGAAGCCCAGAGCCTCCTGAGCGGGAACAGGTCGAGCAACGCATCCAGAGAGAGCAGGCGAACTTCTGGAAGTCCGCCAGAACCCCAGCAACCGCCTCAGTTCCGCGCGTCCCGAGGAGCCGTGGGAGCTGCTCTGTTGGATCACCGGTGCGGACACCCGGGATAAAAACCGGTCGAGCCACACAGTTGAACCACGGGCAGTCTACCAACAGCACTTGGAGAACCAGGGGTCGGATGTTGCGAGAGTTCGCGGGCACTGGAAGTTCAGGGCTCAGCGTTTACCCCCCAGAGTTAGGAAAGCGCCTTTCAGGCCCAGCAGCCAAGTGCTCGCCTGCGTTCCGCCATCAGGGAGCTAGAAATGTATCTAAAGCTGGAAGAGTCAGAGGTCCGACCGGTCAAGTCCCTTGCGCTTTGGAGGGCAGGGCAAAGGCGAATGAGCCAGAAGCTTGGACCCACGACTAGTAAGCCCCAGTTGAATCGAGAAGAGTTAGATAAGCGCTTGAAGCGGCTCGTTAGGGTGCGCGAGTTCAATCGCCGACGCAAAGCCATCTTGGATCAGGAGTTCGGACGGTTCGTTCGCGTAGCCAAGCCCAAGCCTGCCGAGGGAGAAGAACTCTCACCACCAGAGAGAACTTCAAAGCCCAGTCGGCCGTGGTTGACCAGGAGCAGGGCTCGCCAGGCTTTGGGTCCGAAACGCAGACCATGGCTGACTCCTGAAGACAAGGCGCTTCGAACCTCTCGATTGCAACGCAAGTACGAGTTGGAGGGTAGGGACCCGGCTTCTACCTCAACAGAACGCCATGCGGACTTCCACGCCTTCGTACAGGAGGAATTGGAAAGGGAGAATAGGGAACTTCAGCAAGACAATGAGCTGATGCACCGGGACGAGCAAGTCAGAAAGCACATAGCGGCTAAACTGGCTGCAGCGTCAGTTCAAGTCGCGGTGTCCCCCCCAAACTTCCCGGAGCGCAGTGCAGTCCAGAAAGCAGTCGCCATCGGCCTGCTAGCTGACGCGTGTACTTACTGCCTCCCGGACTGTGACTCCGACGCAGAAACGTCAGTCACCCGCCTGGACTGCATAATGCAGGACGGCGATATCAGTCCGAGCTGGTGTGAGTCCCTAGCAGCGGTGTCCTCGATGGGAGCGCGCCCGAGGAGTTTCGACAGGCACAGTCGCACACCGACGTTGTTGCTGTTTTGGGCCTGGATTGCGGGCGTCAGAGTCAAGGTGTTGGTGGATTCGGGAGCGTCCACCAATATTATCGCAAAGAGTACACTGCAGAAGCTCACCGGCGTCAAGCCGGTGCGCCACGAGCAAGCCATGCGGGTTCGGGTGGCTGACGGCACCACGTATGATGCCAATTCCTGCATCAGGCCCAAGCTCCTTGCTGAGACGTCGAAGGGGTCATAGGCTACGGCCAGCAAGTTGAGCTTCGGGTAATGCCCCTCGACCTCAAGGTGGATGTCATCCTGGGAGGTCCTTGGCTGGCGAACCTTTCCCCGGTTACACTGGATTATAAGAACTGGGGTTCGGTCCGGTTCACCAAGGGCAGGGAAGAGGTCGTCATCACCGGCTGTTCGCCGGGGTCCCCGGCCCCCAGTCGGTCCAAGGACACGGCAATGGCACTGGTACAGGGAGTCCTTTTGAGCCAACGTCGAGCTCGCCGGGACCTGCGGACCCTCCAAAACAGAGAGGAGCAAGCTTTCGTCGTCTATCTACCTCGGCCCCGATGGGACTTTTGGCGCGTTGGCCTGCAACAAGGGGGGGGGAGACTCCGACGAAGATTCCCCCAACGATGTTGTAGCAGGCCTAGCGTCAGAACCCTCCTCCGGGTCCGAGGATAGTGAGGTCAGCGTGCGTCCCAGCGCAACGGTGCCGGACGGAGCAGAGGAGTCTGAGGGGCCGGGAGGGTTGGTCTCGGACAGCTCCGAGTCCGGCTACAGTGACGTGGAAGGAGCGTGTCATTTGCAGAGAGTAGGGGCGGTGGTCGAGGATATTAGGCCACAGGGATTTGCGAGTACGGTTGACGAGGCCGGGGATCATCCTGACCCTCTTCGCGTTTTCGCTAGCAAGCAGGAGGCGAACGGAGCATTTGCGTTGCTTCCGCCAGCGGTGCGTAGACAGGCGATAGAGGATCACGCGGCCGGGAAGCCACCCACCTGGCACGCTCAGGCGGCCGCGGCGCTCCAGCAGGGCCGGGGTCTGGTCGCGGAGCGACGACCCCGAGCACGGCGTAAGCGAGTGCGCTGGCGTGACCAGGTCGCAGCAGTCGGTCAGCCTGGTGCTGAAGGTGGCCCCTTCGCTGGGCAGCCGCCGAGACCAAAAGGTCCCACCGTCCCAAGCCCTCAGAAGCAGAGGTCGCGAGCCTCGGCACCAGTCGTGCCGCCAGACACTACCCCGCCGCCAGCTCCGCAGACCACAGACCCGCCAGTACCAGCCGTCCCACCAGTCACTACCCCGCCGCCAGCTCCACAGACTGCTCAGGCCTCCCCGGAACCGCCGGAGGACGAGATAGACGAGACGGTGTCGCCGGAAATCTGGCAGCAGCTTAGGGACCTGGAAAAGGAGTTCGCAGATGTCATTTGCACCGAGCTGCCAAATTCGGTCCAGTCAAGGGAATTCAAGTCCGGCATCCGGCTCAGGCCAGATTGGAGTGGGAACGCCCTGCACCGGCGAGGGTACAAGTTGTCGCAGGAGGAGTTGCGGCAACTCCGGCAACAGCTAGATGAACTCTTAGCCAAAGGGTACATACGACCCTCGGCCTCTCCGTGGGGCTGCCCCGTGCTGATGGTCCCCAAACCAAGTAATCCCAAAGAGTTGCGTCTAGTCATTGACTACAGACAGATCAATGAGATCACGATCAAGGATAAGTACCCCCTCCCGGATGTACAGAGTCTCTTAGATGACCTACAAGGGGCTACCGTCTTCTCTACGATGGATGCCCTTTGGGGATTTTGGCAGGTTCCTATGAAGGCAGAGGACGTGGAGAAAACTGTAATGACTACGCACTTTGGAGCGTACGAGTGGTTGGTCATGCCCATGGGATTGTCAAACTCCCCAAGTACCTGGCAAAGGATGATGACCCAGTACCTCGGGCACCTACCCTTTTGCAGAGTATTTGTAGATGACATCATGATTTTCTCAGCTGAGGTTCCGGGTAAGAGCGCCCATGAGGTACACCTCGACCACCTCCGCCAGGTCTTGGAGGCATGTCGAAAGAATTCCGTCTATCTTAAAAAGTCGAAAGTCAAACTGTGCAAACGAGCAGTCCGGTTCCTAGGGCACGTGGTGGATCGGGATGGATGCCGCCCACAGCGGGATAAGGTTGCGTCAGTGCGCGACTGGCCAGACCTAGAAACTGTCACACACGTGCGACAGTTCCTGGGCATGTGTGGCTTCTACCGAAGGTACATCCAGAACTTCGCAGACATCGCGTACCCACTGACCCGCCTCACCAAATCCGGTGTGGAATGGACCTGGGGCGAGAATGAAAAGGCAGCATTTAAACAGCTGAAAACTGCTTTGATCTCCTCCCCAGCCTTGGCCCTACCCGATCAAAAGGGTGCAGCAGACGGTTCCAGACCCTTTTTCGTACAGACAGATGCCAGTGGAGTAGCACTAGGGGGTGTACTCATGCAGGATCAGGGACGAGGCTTGCAGCCCTTGGCCTTTGAAAGCCGGCAGTTCTCCAGCGCAGAGCAGAACTATCACGCTGGGGAACGGGAGCTTTGTGCCATCCATCATTGTACCACGGTCACCTGGAGACATTATCTGATTTTTACATCATTTAAGCTCATGGGAGACCATAAACCCCTTCAGTGGCTCTTCGCCCCAGCTAGGGAGCTCAGCCGACGTCAGGCTCGCTGGTACGAGGACTTGGTAGAGGTAGGAGTCCATCAGATGGAGCACGTGCCAGGGCGCTGTTTGGCAGTACCAGATGCGCAGTCTCGGCGACCAGACTATCAGGAAATGTCAGCCAGAGAAGGTTTGAAGGAAAAAGGGATTGTGGATCGCGCCACGGATGGGCCCAGAGACTCCGCACCGATAGGCAAGGGGTCCGAAGAGGACGAGGATCCTACCTCTGTCCTCGGGGCAGTGGATCGCACCACCGATGGACCCGAGTACTCTGAGCCGAAAGGCAAGATATGTGAAGAGGACGAGGATCCCACATCTGTCTTAGGCGCCACCTTCGAGTATAGTGATTCCGAGGACGAGTCCTTCCCTCCCACCAGTCCGGCACCGGTCATTGGTGAGCTCACCCATCTGAATGGGCTCACGTGGGTAGAGTCGCCGGCCCTCTGGCTGGACGCAGCTGCCACCCTAGCAGTAGGCGAGAAGTCCTTGAGGGATGCCGAATCGCTAGCAGTCATGACCAGAGCAGACCGAGCTAGGGAACAGGCCACAGCAGAAGTCCAGAGTCATCCGGAGAAAGGAGCACCGGGGACCGACGAGTTCCCCCATCCTGAGACCCAGAGTCATCCAAAGGCAGCCGGAAAGGTACCTGAGCCCGTTAAGCCCCCAGAAGGTAGCTCCCACTACGACCAGGTCGTAGATCGCCAGGACTGGAAGCTGATCAGGGAGCGCTTTGAGGAGATAGCGGCCCAGTACGGGATGTTTGACGTTGACGCGTGTTGCGACTCCATGGGCGTTAACCGGCAGGTTGACACCTATTGGACCGACTGCTTAAAGGAAAAGTGGCGCGGGAAACACGTTTGGTGTAACCCCCCTTACACGAAGGATTCGGACTTGATAGAAAGAATTCTTCGGCATTTCCTTGCTGAGTGGCGCGCCGATCCAGAAAACACCTCAGCGATGTTCCTTCTGCCAGACTATGACGCTCCCTGGAGGCGGTTGATTCACCCCAAGTATGGGCTTCATCCGGTCAAGGTCTTTGACATGAAGGACGAAAAAGGTCGTCCCAACCACCTCTTCGAGTCCCCTGATGGAGGTCGGTCCCCGCTGCGCTGGCCGGTCCTTCTGGTGTGGGCCCCAGCAGCCAGCAGGGCGAAGCCCCGAGCGCCACCTGCGCGAAAGGACAGTGAAGCAGAACCCGACGAGCCTTTAGTCACTACAGGGGTTGCAGCAAAGGCCAGGGCAGCGTCAGGACCACTGAAGGCTGGGGAGTTCGTCCGCGCCTTGCAAGCGGAATACGAACGCAGCCCGTACCTCAGTTCGTTGAAAGAAGAACTGATCGCAGCCCCACATCAGAGGACAGACACATTTCGCATGGTAGACGACATGATATGGCGAGTGGCAGAAGGGCGGTATCAGCTGGTGCTAGCTCAGGATTCCCCCCTCAGAGAGCTGGTGATGCGCGAAGCACACGAGTCCCCGGCAGCAGGGCACACAGGAAGGGATAAGACACTGGACAGGGTATCCCGTCGTTTTTGGTGGCCACGCATGAGCAAGGATGTCACCGACTGGTGCAAATCCTGCGTCGTGTGCCAACAGACCCGGCCACGCAACGGGTATCCAGACGGTCAGCTTAACCCCCTGCAAGTCCCAGTAAGACTGTGGCAAGTGGTTAGTATCGACTTCGTCACTGGGCTGCCTCGCACAGAGCGAGGGTACGACGCGTTTGCTACCTTCACGGACAAGCTGTCCAAGATGGTGCACGTAGTCCCCATGCTTTACGCTGACAGCTCGGCTGCACAGATCGCGCGCATGTATTTCGACCAAGTGTGGCGTTTGCACGGCGCTCCCATGAAGATCGTCTGTGATCGGGACTCCCGCTTCAGAGATGAGATGCATCTCGAGCTACATCGGTTGATGGGAGTCCAGATTGCCTCTACCACGCCGTACCACCCGCAAGGTGATGGGCAGGCAGAGCACACAAACCACACGGTCGAACGCATGTTGCGCGCGTATGTCGACGCCAACCAGCACGATTGGGATTTGTGGTGTACCCCGGTCGAGTACGCCATTAATGACTCTCGTTCCGCCGTCACGAGCTTCACCCCTTTTGAACTGACGTACGGTCACGCTCCGGCCTCTCAGCTGGACTTTTTCGTGGAAGCAGCACTTGCATCACGGAGAGGCCGAGCTAAGGGGGGGAAGGGCGCAGCAGTAAAAAAGGGTACAGCCCACGAGACAGCCCGCCAATTTGTTCGCCAGTTGCAGCTCGTTAGGGAGAAGCTGCTCTTCAGGGAAGATATCTTCCTGCGATTGGCCGGCCCGGGGCCGTGTCATGGAGGCCCGGGCCGAAGGCGGGCCGAAGGAAAAGTTGCGGATGGGCCGAGTCGCATTGAGGGGAAAATCGATAAATTTCCAAAGTTTTATCGATTTTTGACAAATTGTCATACTTAAAATTAAAATTTTGCGCCTGCGGCGGGCAATTTTGGGTTCGGGCCGAGACGGGCCGAAATGTGGCCGAAGTAAATTCCCAATGCGGGCCGAGTCACCTCCGCGGAAGATATCTACCCTGCTGCTCTTAGCTCAGCAGCAGCAGATCGCCCAGTACGACGCGCGTCACAGGTCCAGGAGTTACGCGGTAGGCGATGAGGTTTGGGTGGACGCCACGTACCTCACCCAGCCGGGCGACCGCGGGTTGCACAAAAAATTGCTTAAGAAGCGCCTCGGGCCCCTTCGGGTGCTGGAAGTCTTTCACAGCGACAGGCAGATGGCCCTTCCCGCGAGCGATAGAGGCGCACCGTCGGCCTATAGGTTGCGGACGCCTAAGCAGTGGAAAGTGCACGATGTGTTTACCGTGGACCGGCTTTCGCCGGTAGAGTCGAGCAGCCGCTTTGTTGAGAGAGCTAAGGAGATTCCCCCTCCTCCGTTGGACGTCAGCGGGCGCAAGGTAACCCACGTCGAGAGGGTGGAGCGTTCGCGTACGCGCCAGCGTCAGGGTAAGAGGTGGACGGAGTACCTGGTCAAGTGGACCGGAATGCCCCGCAGCGAGAACGAGTGGAAGACCCGAGAGGATCTGGAGTGGGACGGAGCCGGCAGGCCCGGCGTTCCCAACCGGGCGTTGTTGGAGTTTGAGAGAATCGAGGCTAAGAGAGTGGAGCGAGAGAAGCTTAGGGTCCGCAAGAGGCGCGACGAATCCGCAGGAGCGGTATGGACTACGCTCTCGGAGGAGCTCAAGGTAGACGGAGCAATGCCATGGGTGCCAGAGGAGAGGTTTGATGAGGAAGTAGGAACTTTCGCGAGAGTATCTGCTCAGAGCACCCTGCCGCCAGTCAACGGAGCCGCAGCACTTGAGAAGGAGCCAGTCGGCCAGTCAAGATTCTCGTATTGTTTTGTGGGACCGGGTCAGTCGAGAGGCAGTTCACTAAGCAATTTCCCAACAGCGAAGTAGTTGCCGTAGACATTCAGCCCAAGTGGGGCCCCACACATTGCGAGGATATCATGCGATGGGACTACCGACAGTTCAGACCAGGACACTTTGACGTAGTCTGGGCTAGCCCACCTTGCACAGAGTACAGCCAGGCGAAGACGGTAGGCATCCGAGATTTGCGCGCTGCGGACAGGCGAGTTCGTAGGACATTGGAAATCATCCGGTACTTGAGGCCCGAAGCATACTTCATTGAGAACCCGAAGGGAAGAGAGCCCCACGGTTTGCACACGCGTCGATGCATGAGCAATCTACCAGCTCCGCACCTCGTCACGTACTGTAAATACGGGACCGCATGCAGGAAGCCCACGCACATCTGGACCAACGTTCCGTTGCGCACACCCCTGCGAGTGTGTGATTCCGACACGCCTTGCGAGTACTTCCGGCAGAACGGTAGGCACGAGAAGGTAGCGCAAGGAGGGCGCGCGATGAGGGCCGGAGGTGTGTTTGCGAAGGGCATGGGAGCGCGAGAGAATTTGTATGGGATTCCGTCGGCATTGTTAAAACAGCTTTTCCACAACCTGACCCTACATGAAGAGGTGCATGCATTCCTGTCTGAACTGCTTGTCAGGGAGGATCTGAGCGAGATGAGCGTTTTAGTCCCGTCAGCTGTTGTTGAGAGTGACCTGCCCGAGTTTGAGCCGGAACCGATAGCGTTAGCGGGAGTACGAGCTGAAGTGACGATCATACCTGAGGGTGGATGGGAATCCGACGCGAGTGGTCTTAGCGATTAAGAGCGTTGCAGGGAGCTTCGGGAAGAGCGGTGGCTCCAGCCTTGGCGAGACCAGGCGGCAGGTGAGAACCTGGGTAATCCATCCGAGAGAGCAGTGGCTCTAGCCTCGGCACAGCCAGGCAACAGGTGGAAATCTGTATAATCCATTTGAGCAGTGGCTCTAAGCCTCGGTATGACCAGGCGGCAGGTGAGAACCTGGATAATCTATCCAACCGAGCAGTGGCTCTAGCCTCGGTGCGACCAGGCAACAGGTGGAAATCTGTATAATCCATTTCACGAGAGCATTGGCTCCGGACCTGGCACGACCGGGCAGCAGTTGGAGATCTGGGTAAAAGCTCTACGCACTCCGAGGAGGCGGTGAAGGTTTTAGGTTGTCAATAACACACCAATCTTGGGTATGAACCATATGATTGGCGGTATTCGTGTCATAGACATGGGTTTTGGGGGGCGGTTGCCTAGGTGATTTTCCAGAAAAGACGAAATTCTCAAGTTCTAAATTCTTGGGTACCTCGCTTGGGTACATCGATTTGTATGCATGGTAAGGCACATGAAAATTGCATATTTGGTCGATGTTTCATTAGGGCCTTAACATAGACCCTTCAAAGCACTTATTTTATCATGGGTCGGTCCCATACCTCACAAGTTATCATACTTCATCATCAAGACTTCTCATCATAAAACAGTGTCAGATTTTAGATTTCGCCTCGAAAAAATGCGCGCGGACATGTGTGATGACTCCCACCCATCGATCTATTGAACGAAGGCATATTTATCTGTGCAATGCATGTTATCGCAAATACGATTGCCAAAGAATGAGCTGGCAAATATTTTTTGTCATAATAATCGATATCACAGGTCACCTTCAACCGCTCGCGTCGACTCGTCCCCATACCCGATAAGGTACCTCGTGCCGTGCGGCAAGTAAGCAGTTAAGCTTGGGGATCTAGGGTACGCCGAACATGACGAAAATAAATTAATTAAGATATTGTGGTGTAACAAACCTTAAAAAGTATTCCACTTTGTGAAGAATCCCCCGCCCCCTAAGATATGCGAGACTGTGAAAAAGGCGAGTCGCAACAAACCGTGGTAAAAAACAATTAGAAAAATGTTTTTGGGAGCCAAGTTGCGATTTGCATGGGTTTGAATGCACCTGACATGATATATATCCTGTCAGGATGCTTGTGACGGCATATTCCCGTGTTCATGATGATGTTGGCTAACTATATTGATGATTCGTAACGACAAACCGTTAAATTTATGCCCCCATACCGTCGATTTAGCTTGGGTACATCCCTATGTACCCAGACCCTCTTGGGTACATCCCCATGTACCACCGGGTAGTGGACATAGGGCCACCTTTGTTCCTTCCCTATTTAGCATTTGTATTTGCTTCATTATTTTCCACAGTATGTCCCGGTGTACATGCCTCTCCAGCGTGTGCGGCCTTCTTCTCATGTTTTGTATTTGGTAGAGTGAGGTTAGGCTGTCCGTGCATATGCTGACTTTTTCTTCTCCTGAATTTGAGTCCAGTGTTAGTGCCATATATATGGCTATGAGCTCCGCCCTGTTGACAGTTTGGCAGCGTCCTGTCCATCTTTGCATGTGTTTCCTTGCTCGTCCCCCTCTTGGGTCCCAGACTCCTGCCGCCGTCACTTCCTCGATTTCCCCGGTTTCCTTTTTGACTTTCCTTGCTTTGGCTTCCATCTGTGTAGACCATATCGTTTTTGTTGTGTCGCCTGTCAGGCTCTGAGTATCCTTTCCCGTTGTTGTCCCACTGACTCTCGGGTGGTAGTTCGGCTTTCTCTATTTCACCCTTTTCCCACTGCAGCCACTGGTCCCCGTTTATGTTCTCCTCTGTTATGTCTGGGCCCGTAAACTGTAGTGCCCATCTTCTGAGTGCGTCCCTGTTTATTTCCTCCCTACTCCACGTAGTGTTGGCTCTTAGTACGTCCGTAATTGTGGGCCTCGGCCCCCTGTCCCCTCCTCTGTGTTCCCCTTCTCTTTTCCTGTCTTCCATCCAGCGGTCGATTATCTCTTCTGTGTGGCTTTCCAGGTGCCCGCCTGGTAGTGCTTGCATGACTGGTAGTTCATGGTTCGTCCATGGCGCAGGGTCTATGACGCAGTCCTTCTCCCATTCTGTAATTGACCTAGGCTGCCTGTCCGTGTCCTTGAGCGTAAGGGGCCTATGCATGTAGCATGCCCTGCCTATTGTCCTAACTTTGCTTTGCGGGCACTTAAGAAGGGCCGTGCTGAATATGTCGTGGGTTTTGAGCGCGTCCGGGCAGAATTTTCTCCACCCTGCCGCATTCGCTACTACCAGTATTCTCATGTTCCAGTTACATTGTTTGGGTTTTTGTAGGTTCCCTTGCATCCAGTGGTCAGGTGGTAGGAAGGTGAACTGCTGCCCTTCCTTTATCTCGAGCAGTTCATGTACCCTGTATCCCATGTGCTTGTTTAGCAGTTTCATATACGGGCTTTTGGCATATGCGGGGTATATCCCTACCCCCAGGACGGGTTCAGCCGCTTTCGTGGAGTTAATTGCCTTTTTCAGAGCCTTGTAGAGGTCCCCTGCCGTATATTCCGGGTTGAATTGGTATGACCCCAGCTTTTCCCATTGCTCTTCCCATGCCGAGCCCACAGCCCCGAATACCGAGTCCCGTGGGTATTGTGAGTAGTGCGTTTTAGTGTTTTTGTGTACATTGAGTGGCGAGCCGAATACTTCTGTCTGGACTCCCATGGCTGTGTGTACCGCCTCCATCATTTCCGGGGGAAAGGTCCAGTGGTTTTGGAGGTTCCTTTTTCTGTGTTTCATCTCCGCTTTACTAGAGTACCTTATAAGCAGCTGTGCAATTTCCTCCTCAAAAGTATTGACGTGTATTTTGTGTTCCAAACTTAGTTTCAGCCTTTTGGCCAGTTGTTTTTCTGTTGGCCGTTGTGCCGTGCTGTCACCCACCGCTTCAGCATATCTGTCGTACAATTCTCGAACTTTCACCGTGCTCAGTGTGCCTATCAGGCCTCCCTCCGGCTCGTAGCAGTAAGTGGTGTCACCTTCCGTGCATAGTTGTCTGTCCTTCGTGCCTGTAATGTGCCGAATGTCCTGGTCCGGGTTCGTTTCCCTTGTGCATACTTCCAGGTGGGTTACCTGTTTCCAGTACCTCTGTTCGCTACTTGGTTGTCCTGCCAGTATTTCTTCAGCGGGCTCACGTTATTTGGCCCTTTTGTCTCTTTTGTCATTTTCCCATTCTTCCACAAGGTCCTCCCATCCTTGGTCCGAGGAGGAGTTGTGCTTAAGCAGGTGTGTTCTTACTGTTTCTTCTGTGCTCCACGTGGTTTGTTCGTTTCCTTCGCCATTGGTCCACAGTATTTCGTACTGTGGTACTTTCGAGGTCACATCAGTGTAGTTTTGCAGGTACTGTCTGCTTGTCAGTACCCTAGTGGGCGTGTAGGTTCCCTCTTGTCCTAGCGTCTCCATTGGGTCTTCTTGTTTTGCCCATTGACCTCTGTCTTGTTGCGTTGACTTTCTCTTTGCTCTTCCCCGTGGGTTTCTTGTAGTCATTATGTCGTCTTCCTCCTCTTCTTGGTCCTCAGTTTCTATGCCCAGGACTTCCTTTTCCTGTTCCGTCCACTCCACTTCTGCCTGTTCGAAGTGTTTCGTTTGGTTAGCCAGCGGGTACATGGACAGTAGCTGCAGTCTGTCCTTCAGGTTGTTTCCAGCCTCATGTAGCGCCTTTGTTTGTGCCGGCCAATTTCTTATGTTTTCCATACTCGCCGTACTTTTGGTGTACTTTTCTAGCTCTCCTGTTTTCCGTTCCTGTATGTATTCTGGTTTTAGCCTTCTGTTCCACACATGGTCCCAGTGGTCCCCTGGTTTCTTAATGTCGTTGGGCTGTGCTTCGCAAATGTAGGGGTATAAGTGCAGCATGCCCTGGGCTATCTTTGTTGCCGTCTTGTTGTCGTGTTTCCTTCCGCCCGTTGCTTTCAGTGTTTCTATTGGTATCGCACTTTTCCCGTCTGCTGTGGTTAGGTCCTTAAGGTCCGGGTAGTTTTTGAATAGCGTGAGTAGCTTGGTAAAGTTTATTTGCTTGGTAGCTTGCTGAGTTTTCGTTTCCTGTAATACATTTTACCGTCCCCAACTTTTCAGAGCCTGTCGTTGTGGGCTGCGACTGTGGGTCCCTGTATTCCGTGTCCATTCTCTTGAGGTGCTTGGTTGTTCTGGTGGTGCCCTCCATTTCCGCATTTGTGTACACTCTTTTGGCTTTTCCTAGCTGTCTCATTATAGGTAGTGTTTCCTTAGCCAGTTCCCGCATGTGACTCCCCACTCCTTTTACGTGTATTCCGTACTCATTCAAAGCGTTCATCTTCCTCAGAGTGTTCGTTTGTGTCTGCAGTCCCATTTTTAACTTGCTCCTGTTGCTGCTGTGGCCTCTTTCTTCGAAGTGTTTTTCCAATAGTCCGGCTGTGGACCTGCTGACTTGTGACATTCTTTGTCTGGTTTGCAGGTTTCTCTCCCTTTTGCCATATCCCATCTGGACCCCTTTGTCTTCCTCACTCTGAACTGCCCCTGCCAGCCCCGTGTAAACTTCTTGCGCATATATTGCCTGTAAGGACTGTAGTCCCAGTCCATATTCCTCTTTTTCCTCCGTGTTCAGTTCATTGGGTGTGCCATTCACCGGGAGCCCATATATTCTTTTCATCGCAGCTCCCAGCTGGTTCTCAGCCTGCTGTATCTCACCCTTTGTGTATATCCCGAGGTGGAGTCCGTATTTGAATTTACCTAATATGGCCGACTTTAAGGAGTACTCTTTTTGCCTTTGCGTGAGGGGGATGGTCAGTAATGCCTCTATTCTTCGTTTGAGTTCCTGTAGTGACTTTCTTTTTTCCTCTTTCCATGTCCCCAGCATGTTGAGGAGGACCCCTAGGTATTTGTAGGTGTCTCCAGCTTTAAGAACTTTTAGTGTCCGGCTTCCGCATTTCACCCCTTGGTGCCTACTTTCTTTTACATTTCTGTTGCCATGTTCTACCCCTGTTATCTTTGTTTTGTCCTCGTTTATCCGGAGTCCACTCCAGTCTCCAAATGCCGAGAGTTTCTTTAGCTGTTGTTCCATTCCTGTCATTAGTTTTGTTAGTATAATTAGGTCGTCCACGAACGCCCCCGAGGAGGTTCTCAGTTCCCCTCTGAGCTCCCTGTCAGTCACATACCTGTGCTGGTACCCATGGTCCCCTACCTCTAACCATCTGAGGAGAGGTTCCAGGTATAGTATAAATAGTAACTATCACGGCACATCATGCCGCTCGTAATGTGTTGGCATCTATGCTGAAGCAAGTCTTTGATCCAGCCTTTGTCATCGTGGAGGATCGCAATCATCATGGGTATTCGCCTGATTGGAAGCCCGACATCACAGTGCTCAACCATGATGATGGACGAGGCAGACATATCGTGATTGACGCGAGCCTTGCATTCCCTTGTTGTGCCTCGTATGTAGACCGGGCTGCTCGGAAGCCGCTGCGGGCTGCGGCAGTACATGAGCGATCCAAGAGGGCATTGCACGGACCAATCTAGCCTCACACGCTTGTGCCTTTTGCGACGGAGTCTTTTGGAGGTTTGGGGAAATCGGCGCGGAAGTTCTTCGACAGTTGTGTACAGCGCCGGTTATACCGATTGTTTCAGGACGAGGAGGATGTAACATGGAACACGACGCGGAGCGTTTCGACCTATTGGTTGCAGCGGATAGTGGTTGCCTTGCACGGCTCGCAGGTCTACGGAATTGCTTGCAGGGCTAGTCATGATTATCAACATGGGTGAAAGCTGGGAATTTGAATGATGTTTTTCTAGGTAGTCGTTTTGGCATTTGAATGAGTTTGCTTGTTTGCTGTGCCTTTGGCATTTCAATTGTGAGATGTGAACCGTGCAATACAGTTTCTGATACCTGTTAACATATGTCAGTAACATGTTTACGTCGATGGCTTTAAGGGCAAGAATATCTTCTACTCAGTTGTATACATAGCGTTTTTTTCACAGGTCCTTCGAGTACATTCCAGAGGACTTGCGTGGGCGCATTCCGGGAACGGCTTTGTGACGGTCCCACCGCGACTTTTTCGTTTAGAAATAGCTCTTTTATACGTCGTCGGAACGTCGATATTCCCAAATTTTGAAAAACATTGCTGATAAGCTAGAATAAAACACCGCAGCCTCCGTTTAACTTGGTAACACGGATGCATTATTTTTCTAAAGGGCCCGATCGGCTCTTGCAAGCACTTCCTTTGTTAGATAGCACCAAAGTTAACACCTAAGTCACTATACGAGTTAGCTTAATGAATCCCGCAGATATGATATCCCGAGGTGTCAGCAGGATGAGATTCCAATACCTGCCGTTGGCATGCAACTCATGACGTATCTGTGGACAAACTACCTCGCCCGTCATGTTTGTGCGTCATACTTGGATGCACGTGTACCTGCAACAACGGCCACTGCGCACATCTTGTCGTTGAAGTCGCACTGAGCATTGAGCGATCAATAACCAAATGACTGCCTTATTTTGGAGTGCAGCATCTCTCCCCGGATACACTTGGTACGCAACGCGAGAACTCGACATCACGTTTACTAATCATGTCCTCAGGTTATGTCAGGCAAACAGCAATATATACATCAGTCATGAATACTGAAATATTGTGTTCCGAGTTATTGCTGGGAAGTGTTTTCATTCAGTTTCTGCCAACATATGTGTTTGTAGATAAAAAAGCTTGTGTCTGCCCACACTTGGCATTTTACCCGACGGGTCATGTGCTAGGTAGGACCTGTCCCTCCATTGATGCACAATCACTCTATGCATAATTCTAGGTGACCATGCAATTAAGAATGATCGAGTCGTGGCCCGTTTCTGTTCCGATGAATATGGAAATCTGCAAAATCTATGGCAAATTATGCTCTTTATGGAATGCAACAAATGAACGGCTCCTTGTCACCCAAAGGTGAAACCGCTGCTCCATCGTCGGTCCTAGCATGCCACTTGGTACGATGTGCATGCACCATTCTCGCTTGGGATGCTTCTCGCTGCAAGTGAATGGGGGCACATAGACTGGCTACTCTTTTGGCTCCGAACCAACAACACTAGAACCCGAGCTGCCTCGCGCCATTTTTAACCCTCTGCTGATACATTCTCTGGTGCGCTTAGTTCGTTCTTGTGTTGCCCCAATGTGAGCTGCTCATCTGTCCCGTCGGATCAGCCTTTCATGGTGAAAGTGTTAATCATGTCCAGCATCTGCATACGGGCGCGCCAGCTCTCGAGCTGTGCCAGGTTGGAAAGCGCGCCAGTGGCCAGGTCGGCCGTCGTGGTGTCCCCGGACCGTTGCATCTCCTGTGCAATGTGTCCACTCCCCCAGCAATGCAAAGTGACTGATCTCTTCACTGGCTCCTCAAGCAACGCATCCCCCCCACACACACCCTGGGCACTCCCAAACTGGCCCCTCCAGCAGAATGCATTCCTCCATCCCATCACTGGCTGCCTCAGCAGCTCGCCCACATCAGTCTCCTATGTCAACTCCATGTATTGTATCACCTAGGGACCCCCCCCCTCCCGGTCTAATCACTCGCCGCCGCCGAGATCCTTGTTTGTGCGATCGATCCCGCTACTTCTTCTCCAGCAACTCCCCGCGATAGCTCCAATTCTCGCTTCCCCAGCAGTCCAATCCCCCGCCTCGCAGCACCCATTCCAGCGGCCTCCTCTGCTCACGGATGAGTCACAATACGTGTCCACCCTAAGACACGAGTCCGGAGCTCTGGCAATGGAAGCCTAGAAGTTGGAGCGGTGTGGGCGGCGCACTTGGAGGCCGAGCAGCATAGTCTTCGCCTGCGTGCGGTCCTGCTCCTGCAGGATCTGCAGTCCGTCCTGCAGAGCCCCGAGCCCCGCAGCCCGCGCCGCATGTTCCACGCGTAAGCACAGCATGGAGCGGGCGCCTCCGCAGGATGCCGCACGCACAGACAACTCCGCCCTCAAACCGGCTTGAGCACTTCGACCTTGCGCGGCACACGATGGCATGTGCGTGCTGCGCGCTCTCCGCCCTCCGCAGGCTCTCCCGCGCCCCCGATCAGCGCCGCTGTGCAGTCCTCCATCCAGCAAGGGGGCAGAGGGGCAAAGGAGGGGCGAAACCTTGTCGAGAGTAAAGCAGTGCAGCACGACGGCGGCATTACGGGCGGCGGCGCGCTCCCCGCAGCGAGAGAGAGCCACGAGGCCGACGAGGAGCGCGTTGATCAGCTCGAAGGGCTGGCCCATCAGGCGGATCCACGCGCACTCCACCGCGCAGACGCAGCACAGCACCTCCGCGGCGTTCGTCGCCGCCAGCTTGTCGGCGGGGCGGCGCAGGACAGCTGCAAGCCCCAGCAACAGGGAGTCGAGCACGTGGTACTGCGGCGCCCCCCACCGTTCCGCCGCCAACACCTCCCCCACCACCACCTCCAAGCCCCCGTCAATTCCAGTCTCGAGGGGGCCGCCCACCTTAGGCAACTGGACACATCCGGCCTTCTGTCCAGCGCGCCATGTGCCCGGCGCGTGCTCCCTGCTTGTGGCGCACAGGGGGGTCCCCGCAGGGTGCAGTGCAGCCCCTGATGTGGGACATGGCGCGCTCTTGTTCGACCTCTCTTGAGGTCTGGTGGGCATGGAGGCCAGGGCAAGGACGGGACAAGGAGGAGAGACCACACACACCGCATTGTTGACGAGCGCCGTAAAGAGCGCCGTTGGGTCAGAATCGAAGTCCCCAGGCCCTGGGTCCTGCCTACTTCCAAACATGAACCCCATAAGCCCCTGCGGATTCACGTTCGGCGGACGTGGGTCTCTCGGTAGGCCCCCCTGCAGAAACCTGCCAACGCGCACCAAACGCCCTCCCGGAGACTCAGAGGAGCGTGTCATCCTAACAGTAGGGAGGAGCATAGCTCAAGCGGGCGAAGGGAACGCTGCAAATGTTAAACTTGAAGCTTTCCAGCAGTCACCCCGAAAGCCAGCTCAAAAGTTCTGCATGGCCAAACATAACTCGCGGGCCGCTAAGATCTGCTCGATCTCTCGGTGCCCGACCCTTCGAGCTGGGGAGCCCCTTGCTACCGACCAGCCACCTCCATCCTCTCGCAACTTGAGCCGTGTGCTTGGGGTCCCACGCTGCTAGCGAGCCACCTACAGTTTGAGGAGCCGTTGGCACATCGTTCAGTATGTGTGTATAGTATAGTGAGGTGGGGGGCGGCTGGGAGGCTTTCACTGTGCTGCTAGTATGGGGTGGGGGCCGGCTGGGAGGCTCTCACTGTGCTGCTAGTATGGGGTGGGGGCCGGCTGGGAGGCTCTCACTGTGCTGCTAGTATGGGGTGGGGGCCGGCTGGGAGGCTCTCACTGTGCTGCTAGTATGGGGTGGGGACCGGCTTGCTAAAGACCAACGGGCTGCATACTTTGAGGGGGAGTCGAGGGGCTGGAGGGGCAAGGGATGTGCTACAGTTTGGACTCCAGCAGTGCAGCATAAAGTTGGCAGGCGGTCAGAATCGAGCGCACTATGCGTGAGCTCGAGGCGAACCAGCCGGAGTTGCAGGGTGCCTCAGAATCGCCAGGGCCCGGGCCAAGGGCGGAAAGCTGGAGTCCAAACTGGCGGGAGTCAGGGTAGGGGCAGTAGGGCCGCACTTATTAAGAAAGGCCTCCCCCGTAGGCCCTGTAAGAAAGGCGCTTAGGGCATCCGCAGCAAGGCCTGCGGCGCCGGAGTCGGTGTGCTGCAGCAGCTGCGCCATTCCCTGCAGCAGCTTCTCGATGTCCATGCGGGGCTGACGCTCGAACATCCAGGTGCGGCCCTCGCCGCGCTCGACCACCAACGACACTGCCGCACACGCGCTCTCCGCTACGTAGGCCTCCGGGGAGTGCAGCCCCGCACAGAGCCCTGCCACAATCGCCACCAGATGCTCCGGGTAGTCTTTCACCATCTTCTCCGGCCCAGTCATCTGCACGCCGCGCCGCCGCAAGAGAGTCCCTTGAGCTTTGGGGTGGCTCCAGCACCACAACTCCCTTCTAGAGATTCTCCAATCTCCGAGCCCAAAGCTGACCCCTATGAAGGGCGCATCTCCGCCCCCAAAGCTGACCCCTATGAAGGGCGCATCTCGGCCCCCAAAGCTGACCCCTATGAAGGGCGCATCTCGGCCCCAAAGCTGACCCTATGAAGGCGCATCTCGGCCCCCAAAGCTGACCCCTATGAAGGGCGCATCTCGGCCCCCAAAGCCGACCCTATGAAGGGCATCGGCCCCCAAAGCTGACCCCTATGAAGGGCGTGTCTCCAGCCCCAAAGCTGACCCCTATGAACGGCGCGTCTCCAGCGCCAAAGCTGACCCTAATGAAAGGTGCGCCTCCGGTCCCAGCCGTAGGCTGTAGATCCCTGTGGATGGTGACCTCGGAGGGCAGGCAGGCTCCCCGAGGCCCTTGCCCCATCACCTTCATGATGCGGTATGTGGCCACCACCGCGTTGGCCGCAATCCCCGCGTCTTTATTGTGCAGCACCTCCGCCAGCGCCCGGATGACCTCCTCCAGCCTGGTGACGTGACATGGCACCATCAGCACCATTTCTTGTCCTCGGGTTGTGGGCGATCGTACAATCCTACGGCTATGGTTGCTGCCCAACCCTCCTTGGGAGACGGGGAACAGCGAATGGGTCTCCGGAGTGGGATCATAGACAGCGGCGCGTCTCTGCACTCAAGACACCGCGAGAGACGCCTCTCACCAATGCAGCGCTGTCAGCAGCAGAATTGAAAGGATGCAGGGGTGGAGGGTGGACCGGATATCACGGCGGCCCCCGACAATGGTGCCAAAGGCTTCGTTCAAAGAGAGGCTTGCCCACGCCCTCGCCAGGTGGCTGATACACCTGCGTCAAGCAAGGCACCCTCCTCCCGCAGGCATCAGAGGGGGGGGCGAGGGAACAGAAAGGGTCGCCATATCAGCACTCCAATGAAGCTAGCAATCTGAAAAGGTGTGAGGAGACAGGCGGGCACAGTGGAATCTCGATGGGAGCTTATAGATGAGAGAATAGGAATGAGGGGGAGAGGAGCGAATGTGCTGAGGGGCTGAGAGTGGCTGGGGAGTTGGAGAGGCTAGAGCGATGCGTGAAGAATGGGCATGCAGGGTGACGGGTATGACGTGATGTCACGAGATGTGATCAGTGCGACAGGTGGCGTATGAAGTGTTGTCGTAAAGTGCGATTTGTGCGATGGGTAGCATACGAACGGGTGTCCCGAGATGCGATTGGTGCGACAGGTGGGAGTACAAAGGGTTTGTCACGGAGATGTGAATAGTGCGATGGCGTATGAGCGGCCGCCGCAATATGGGATCAGCGCGACAGGCGGCACATGAAGGGTCTTCCTAGAGGTGTGTTCACTGCAACAGGCGGCGCATGAAGGGTCTTCCTAGAGGTGTGATCACTGCGATGGCGGCGCATGAAGGGTCTTCCTAGAGTGTGATCACTGCGACAGCGGCGCATGAAGGGTCTTCCTAGAGGTGTGATCACTGCGACAGGCGGCGCATGAAGGGTCTTCCTAGAGGTGTGATCACTGCGACAGGCGGCGCATGAAGGGTCTTCCTAGAGGTGTGATCACTGCGAGAGGTGCCGTATGAAAGGCTGGCGCGATATGTGGCTAGAGCGAAACGCGGCATGTGAAGAGTTGTCACGAGATATGATTGGGGCGACAGGTGGCATATGAGAGGCTGTTGTGAGATGCGATTGGTGCAACAGGTGGCGCTGGTTTTGAGCAACCAACCTGTTGCGCGCGTGGATGAAGGGCCCGCCCGCAATATGCTGAGCATCCATGAAGATCTGTGCAATCGTCAGCAGCAGAACACCAAACTTCGGATGCCGTCGGATCACCTTCATCTGCCCAGGTCCAGTAGCCATCAGATTCCCTGCAGCTCCGCCTCCCTCCCACCAGTTAGGCGCTCCAGGTCACGCCCGTACCAGTCGGGCATGGGCGGAGCTGGGAGGGACAGTCGAGCCCTCGCACCTAGAGTCATTGCGGCGTTCCCCGCGGGTCCGGAGTCCGCGCCCTCCTGCATTGCGCAGCCCAGTCGCCAGCTCCGGTCCTCATCCCCTTTCCAACTCCCTTTGAAGTGAGGAGGACTCTACCTCCCGCCCTGATGTCCCCTACCCCCTGACCCCTCTACCAGCATGCGGCCACCGATGAGCACTGCTCAAAGAGGGAGGTGCTCTCTGCTGTGGGGTGGCAGGGTCACCTGCAGGATCTGGGTGAGGGTCATCAGGATCTGTTCTAAGTAGTTTGGGATCTCCAGCAGGCGGCTAACAAACTCCGGGTTGGCACTCAGGATATGCATGCATTCCGCAGACTCCGCCATGATGTCATAGCTCAGTGGGCTCGCCTCCACCGGCGGCGGCAACGCACCGCCCCCGAAGAGGCCGCTCAGACCTGCAGGCAACCAAGCGGGTGAATAAACGGGCGCGCGTGAAGGGGAACAGGCCACAGTCGTAAGGTGCGGTCTACACATAAAGACAAGAGTGTCGGAGAACCTCGGGCAGCGAGCTCAGGCACAGTGTGCTGCAGAGGAGTGCCGGAGAACCTCGGGTGGCTGAGGCAAGTGCATTGCCGGAAAACGGGTTTTGGGCAGCCACCTGTCTTCCAGCTATTTGTCAAGGTAGAGGATGTGACCACCTCGTTGGTGCGCATGGCGACGCACAGACCCGCCACAAGAGTTCCGACGCAGTCCTCGGGCTCCCCCGCCAGCCGCGGCCACACCTGCACCCATTCCCCGCCCACACAGCGTCAAGACCATCTGCGCGGCGCCACAATCCCGTTGGCCTAAGTTAAGTACAAGCATCACCCTTGCGCCTGGCGTGCCGTAGTCACAGCTGTGCTGCCGCTTTGCACTGTCATCTAGCTTTTAAGGCTCACACCACATCCAAGATCCCGAATTCGATAACCAAGAGTTGGTTTTGCGATACGCCCCGAGCCCACCATCCCTCTAGGATGCTTGCCTGAAGATGGCTGCAGACGCTTGTGGTCGCAGGTCACGCATGTCAGGGAAGGACAAGAGGTGCTGGAGCGTCATGCATGTCAGGGAAGGACAAGAGGTGCTGGAGCGTCATGCATGTCAGGGAAGGACAAGAGGTGCTGGAGCAAGAGAACGAAGCGGAGGAGGTGTCGTCGTTGGAAGGGCGTGGGGGTGCACCAAATCGTGGGCAAGGAGGTTCTTGAGGACCCCCACAGCGTCGCGCAGCACGGCAGAGCCCGGGGAGTGGACCAGCCCGGCAAGTGCCGAAAATAGGTCTCGAAGCATCCCAGACACAACCTCCTCAGGCGGCCGTGTTGCCATCACCTACCCACCCTTGCCAGCCCACGCCCTGTCAAGCGCCACTGCCTGGCTACGCCTCCATCAGGTAACCCCACAAGGGCCACTCCTCAGCCGCCGCGTCTTAGGAAAGCCCCTCCAGGGCCACTCCTCAGCCGCCGCGTCTTAGGAAAGCCCCTCCAGGGCCACTCCTCAGCCGCCGCGTTTTAGGAAAGCCCCTCCAGGGCCGCTCCTCAGCCGCCTCGTCTCAGGAAAGCCCCTCCAGGGCCACTCCTCAGCCGCCGCGTCTTAGGAAAGCCCCTCCAGGGCCACTCCTCAGCCACGCTGGCCTGTGAGCCTCTCCAGGGCTGATTTCCTCAGCCGCTGTTTAGGAAAGCCCTCCAGGGCCACTCCCTCAGCCGCCGTTGCTTAGGAAAGCCTTCCAGGGCCACTCCTCAGCCGTCACAGATAGGGAAAGCCCCTCCAGGGCCGTCCTCAGCCGCCGCGTTTTAGAAAGCCCCTCCAGGGCCACTCCTCAGCCGTCAAGGTTTTAGGAAAGCCCCTCCAGGGCCATTTCCGCCGCGTTTTAGGAAAAGCCCTCCAGGGCCACCTCAGCCGGGGCCAACAAGTCTGTAGCCCCTCCAGGGGCCACTCTCAGCCGCCGCTGTCAGAGGAAAGCCCCCTCCAGGGCCACCTCAGCCGCGTTTAGGAAAGCCTCCAGGGCCACTTCAGCCGCCACGCCAGGAAAGCCCTCCAGGGCCACTCCTCAGCCGCCAGTGGGAAAGCCCCCTCCAGGGCCACTCCTCAGCCGCGCTATGCTTAGGAAAGCCCCTCCAGGGCTACTCCTCAGCCGCCGTTGCTTTAGAAAGCTCTCCAGGGCTACTCCTCAGCCGCCTGTCAGAGAAAGCCCCTCCAGGGCCGCTCCTCACGCTGCTCAGGAGTCTCCTCCAGGGCTACTCAGCCGCCGCGTTTTAGAAAGCCCTCTGTGGCCACTCAGCGCCTCGGCTGCCTCTGAAAGCCCCTCCAGGGCCATCTCAGCCGCCGAGCCCCTAGGAAAGCCCTCCAGGGCCACTTCCTCAGCCGCCGTTGCTTAGGAAAGCCCTCCAGGGCCACCTCAGCCGCCGCGTATTAGGAAAGCCCTCCAGGCCACTCCTCAGCCGCCTCGCCTCAGGAAAAAGCCTCTCAGGGCCACTCCTCAGCCGCCTCGTCTCAGGAAAGCCCTCCAGGGCCACTCCTCAGCCGCCGTTGCTTTAGGAAAGCCCTCCACTCCTCAGCCGCCGCGTCTCAGGAAAGCCCCTCCAGGGCCACTCCTCAGCCGCCGCGTCTCAGGAAAGCCCCTCCACTCCCCAGCCGCCTCGTCTCAGGAAAGCCCCTCCAGGGCCACTCCTCAGCCGCTTCGCTGCTGTGTGACGCAGGCGCGAGGTGAAGTTCAGGGGGAGGGCACATGCAAAGTCGCACCCGGGTTCCGGGCCGGCGAGGTGATGTCACACCGGAGGTCTGGAGTCGCAGCAAGTGACGACAGGCAAAGGGACTTGGAAGAGGCTTGAGGGAGATGGGAGCAGAGTGTCAACCACGCGCACGACAGAGCTCAGTGGGTGGCGAGAAGCCGGCAGAGGAGAATGGGCAGCAGAAGAGGACACCCCGCCAGGCAGGGAGCGAAGGACACAGGTAAGAGGGGCTTACCCGGCCGGGCAGTGAGCCCTTGGCGAGTATCTGCCGGCGGCCCTCGACCTGCGAGGAGACACAACGCACAGCCTCTAGCGCATAGCTGGCCGCCTCAAAGGCGGTATCTTCTGGCATCGCGATGAGCTGCACCATGGAAGACAGTTGCAGCAGCACCACTTCGCTTCCGGGCTGATCCAGCATGTGCCTCAAAGTCTCCTCATCCTGCAGTGACGCCAGGTGGCAAAACGAACGTGATCAGCTGGCAGATCACACGGCCAAGTCCTGGGGAGTGTGTGGGCATCGCCTCGTGCGATCATGCGGTGAGAGCACCATCACAAGGTCACCGCGATGACGTCTGCACTAAAGGAGCCGCGCCTGCCCAAGCGCCCAGTTTTCCTCACGTGGATATGAAATACTCAGTACATACGTTCTTGACACTTTTAGGGTCATGGCTAAATCAAACACGCGCCATGGCCTTGCCGATGGTTTCGACGTGCACTTGCAACCGTGAATACTGAAATTCTGCTATGGGAAAGCAAGAATTGGGACCAGATACGGATCGGAACTTCGGCAGGAGTTGCTATCGCATGAAGTTCGGCTGGTTGCGCTTCTCATCGCTGATGCAAGTTCACATCTCCTCTATTGTGCGCGTTTCGTGTGCAAGAAAATGTCGCTACACATCGTGCACTCCGGAATGCGGAACCCAAGCAACGCCAGCCCAGTGAGACCGTGCCAGAGTCGGACATGTGTCCTCGCGATCGTGTAACTCCGGTCGATGTGGTCCTAAAGAGGTAAGCGTATCGTTTCAAACGTCTTCGTACCGTTGCAAGCATTGTGATCTTTTGGGCGGCTCGTCCAGCTGCAAGGGGGTTGTTTGGAGCCATAGCCAGGACAGCAGATATCTGCTGCAGCTGAACTGAGAGAGTGTTCAGCAGCCCAGGGGAAGATGCTCCAGTGTATCGACCAGGTGCAGGTAAAGCCCCACCGCCGGAAGAACTGGCATATTTACCCGATGGAGGTAGCGCCCCATCGCTCGTGTACTGGGACTGGCTGGGCAGAGCGATTTCCCTCGAGTTCGAGAAAGGATCTGATGGAGGATAAACGCCGCCGTTGGAGCTCGGGCTGGGACCCGACGTGGCCATCCCAACGGAGTTGTAGTGGCCAGCATACATTTCGCTTTCGCTAAGTAGGTCCGGATGAGCAAAGTTTCACGTTCAAACGAGTCGGTTGCTCAGGACTGACACCACGGGCACATCAGACGGACGCGCTTTCAACAGTTCGCTTGCGTCGGGAGGCGCAGATTTGACGTTGGCGTACTGACGGGGAAGATACTCCGCGAATTTCACGACTGGATGAAGCGGCAGTGTGGCACTGACTGCGTTGGTGGTCCCGCGCGAAGAGACGCTGACTGATCAGCGGAGACTGTACAGGCTGGCGGAAGCTAACGGGCTTGTACCTGCGCTTCTGGGGATCAGTTGCCACTGGCTGAGTTGATGATGGAGAAATGAGAGCTCGCTGCGGCGCCAACTTCGTGTGTTCACTCGGTGGTGCACTCCACCGTCCAGGGCGCTTTGCACTACTCGCGTCAAAGGCAATGGGAGGGGCAGCGAGCGGAGGTGTCTGGTCTTCGTGCGACTGGTCTGCGTCTCCTGCTCATGCTGTGTCGTGTCTCGTGTGTGTGTCCGTCTTGTGACTTCGCACTTAGACTTACGACTTGAAGTAACGCTCAACGAGACATCAGAATCGAATCAGAAATGGAATGAATCGAGATATGATCGATAAGGGGATGTCACGCTCAGTGTTGGACGCGACGGCTATCGGACGCACTCTGGCTCTGCCGTCCATTTCAACGAAACACCGAAAGTTCGATTCGATACCGTCCGATTCGCGGAACGATAATCGTTTTAAGCTTGTTCTACGTTTCAGAAATTGTGCTATTCCCTCGTCGAAAAACGTAGAGAGAACAGGCATTTATGTCGCTGGATACTGTGTTATATTTGACAACATACAATAAAAAACACAACGGAATGCTTTCATAATAGCCTCTTTGGTCGTTGCCAAGACGGTCCTATTTTTTCCAGGAAGAACGCCGCTTTTTTGAAGCTTCGAAGCTTATTTTTACCGTGTAATCCTTAAACGCAATATAGCCTTTGATGCTCGCATGTTGTTCGGTGCATGCTTGAAGCGAAGACGCGTCTCGTCAGAACGCTTCAGTTCTTCAAGACTTGTCTTGCCTCGACATCTCGATGCCATGTGCTTGGTCTCTCCGCGATGCCACATGCCACGCACCTTAGGTACATGCCAGACGCATACTAATTGTACATGTCATAGTCGACCGTACTGACTATACTTGACGATTGTATATCATTTATTATGACATATGACATGACATGACATGACATGTATGACACGTATGACACATATGTCATCGGTCATATCCAATCAAGGCATGGTATCGATATTCAATATTTTCGATACTATCGATATTCCGATTAACTTTTATTTATTGATAGGAGTTTGGCACATATCGAAATATTGAATTTTGATTGATACCCTTGGACCACTTATTCATATTGATCGAATACCCCTTGGGGAGTTCCATGGTTCCATAGAAGTCCACGCCTCGTTGGGGGGAGTTCCATGCCCCCTATGCGTGTGCGCGCCCTCGAGCTCCGAACCCACCCCCTATGCGTGTGCGCACCCTCCAGCTCAACCCACCCCCTATGCGTGTGCGCACCCTTCAGCTCAACCCACCCCCTATGCGTGTGCGCACCCCCCACCGCTCATTCTTTGGTTGAGCTGGAGGGTGCAGATGAGCAAGGGGGGGCATTCTTTGGTAAAAAGAAACATACCTTTGTAGAAGAGACAGATGATGGAAACTCGAAACGTAATTTTCCTACATGGACCACACAAGAACGAAAAGGTTAGAACTCCAAGCCTAAAGAAAAGGAAAGATCGGACGTCCAAACAAAGAGGGTGAAAAGAAGATAGAAAGCACACCTTTATTGTGTGGCATCCCGGGTTTTCACCGAGACCTCAGCTTGAGCTTTTTCTTCAGGCCCTGAATAAAAGTTCAATGCCTTAACAAGTTACCGGAATATCCTAGTTCACTAGATATCAGAGGGTCCCGAACTGTGTGGATAAACTCTCATAAGATAAATAAACCCTAAGCTAGATATACTCGGAACGGTCTCGCAACGGTCTCGGAAACTAGCCTACCTGTGACACAGCGTGTGTCACAGCACGAACCTATAGTAGATCAGTCAGCAGTCCAATGTTGGTCCTAGGGGTCTTTCATAGGGGCCTGCCTGTCAGGGCTGCCTATACAGATTCCAGCACACCACCCCAGCACTGTGGGTGGTGACTGGCTAGGAGAGTCAGAATAGTAAATCTCTAGGGCAGAAGCCAGGTTGACAAGTCCTAACTGCTAATCCAACTGCGCAATTCTGATACACAAATTGGAATCCCTCTAACCAGCACAAGAGAAACCAGACAGGCAATGCAAGTCCTGCTAAACTACTGAAAAGCTCTGCGCCAGTAAGTCAGATTGAAGAATTCAAAGGTGTCAAAGTAAAAGCATAAACCAGATTGAAGACCGTGTTGAGGTCAAAGTAGATCTCAGCACACCACCATGAAGATGGTGTACTGCCAGAACCAGAACCAGAGCTAGCCGACAGCAGACTCGTCATCGCCAACGTCGGACGGAGGAGGGCCATAGTCAGGAGACGGTGGAGGTCCTGGCAGCTGGGGTATACCAGGCAGATGGCGAGGGCCGGGATGGAAGAACCAACCCCCAACCCCCTGCTTCCACCATTCCCGATCGTAGCGGTCAGGCGGTACAACAGAGGGACCACAGCCACCGAGAGTTGTAAGCACCGCGTCCAGAGTGTCAGGGCTCAGCTCCTCAATGCCTCGGTAGACACACAGGTCCCCCATGCACAGCACAGGCTGCGGCGCAGCCTGATCCGATACCTGCACAGGCTCGTCGTCATTGGCCGCCGTGAAGGCGGCAGCTCCCACTCCCATGACAGAAATCAAGAGAATAAAGGAAAGTAGGAAGGGCATCCCCCACAAGCCCGCGTGGGCGGGGAAGCCCCATGGAGGCTTTCCGCAGCCGTGGCGGCTACGGGGAGAACCGTCATGCCAATCTCCCAGAGCACCACCAGAGTGAGGTGCTTGGGCTGCGGGCGTTGACGAATGATTTGCCGAGATTTTCGAAGTCCGCGGCTTCACGACGAAGCTGCCGTCGGCGAGGTCCTCGTAATCGTCCGTGTCGTAACCCGTGAGATCAACCTGTCCGATGGCGGCGTGGTTCACGGTCTGAACGAACCCAGCGAACTCACCGTCCGCGTCCGCTGTGGTGGTTACCCGCGCCGATTGCGGTGGCGCGGGCTTCACATCCTTTCCCTGCGAGACAGGCATAGCAGGGGCCGGCACGGCGGATGCCGATGCCGCCGCACCACCTGCCGGAACCTGCTCCTCCGGTGTGGCCACCGCTGCGGCGGGTCCGCACACCAGAGCCGAAGCTTCCTGCCCGTTGCCGGCAGTAGGCGGGAAAGATGCGTGAGTGTAATGTACCTGCGGGTTGGCCGCGGAGTGAACCTCCGCGGCAAGATCGTCGAGCCGGCGGAGAATGTCATCTCCCTCGGAAGCCGGCTGTTGCTCCACGGTGAAGCCGTAGGCGGACACGTCGATGCCGCCCACCGCTCCCGCACAAAGCACCGCCGGGGCAGCCCGTACGCGGCTGCCGCACGTGCGAAGGACTCCGCCCCGTCATCCGCCGCCTGCTGGAACACGATGCACACATGGCGAGCGCGTGCACCCCCTCTGCGTCCTCCTCGTCGATGGGAACGCAGAATGCCGCGGCAGAGGTGGGCGGGTGTTGGCGCCCGCCCAACGGGCAGTCGCGGTAAAAGTGATACGCCTCACCTTTTCCTGCCTTCTTGCACCTACCGCAGAACGGCCTCGCCCGTTGATCGTCGCGGTCGAATCCCACGGGCGGGGCTTTGTGGGTCCCCACTCGGAATCCTCGCGGCTGCTGCCCCCGCTGCTGCTGCTGCCGCTGCTGCACCCGCTCCCGCTGTTGCCGCACCACCGGAGCGGCCTCACCGTGTTGCCGCTGCACGAGCTCCTTCAGCTCCGTGATCTTCTGAAGAAGGGCGTCGTACTCGCTGCTGGAAAGGTGCGCGGAGATGCCGTCCGCGCCGGAAGCCGCCCTCCCCCCGCCCGTCTGTGCCCAAGCCTGGTAAATCTCCACAACCATGGAACGGAGCGAAACCAGTGACACATGAGTCAAGTCAGCGGCCATGGGATAGCGGACCTTCACCGCAGCGTAGAACACGGGGTCCTGTCGGGTGTAGAGGGATAACTTCCTCGTGGCCTCGGTCGGTGTCCAGTCGGAAGCTCGGTTATCCCGCACCAAACGTTGCTCCTTAGCCAAGATCGGCTGCGGGTCAACGCTTGCGGGATAACGCAACGCGGCGTGCTCCTCCTGCTGCGACTCTCGTAGCGCCACTGGAACACAACCCTTGATGATGTCGACAAGGGCTCGCCGTCCATCTCGGTCAGTCGAAGAATCGGTACCAGTCAGCCACACGAACGCGTTGCTGTGCTTCTCAATCACCAGGGCAAGAACGTCGTAGAGAAGCCCATTCACCCTGTTGACCACGGGTGCCAGAGGGTCGTCGAGGTCAAAGGCACGTAGCTCCAGACCAGCCGACTGAAACTCCGTACGCAGCTGCACCACCAGGTCGGACAGAAGGCCAGCGTCGTCCGTACCGCGAAAATGATGTTTCTTGTCGCCAAGAATATCCTCACGGATACTCTTGGCCCAAGCTCGATGCAGTCGCGTCTCGTAGATCTCGTCGACGAGCTTGGACTGCTCCTGCAGGTAACGTCTGACGGCCACGTCCGCGTCTTCGTTCGATGCAAGGTTGGGGGTAGGAACAGAAGGCGTAGCCGCCGTTGGCGCGTTCCGTACCCCGTCGATCAACCTCAGAGAGGCGTCGATGTCGCTGTCCCTCGTGAGGGACTTCTTGGATCTCGTAGTAATTCCCATCTCTAGAAAAGCCTGAGGGGAGGCGGTACGCTGCAGCACGTTTGGGTAGGGTCGCGGGGAAAATGCGACGTCACAGATACGGACGGAACGGTCGAGCCATGCAAGCGAGGGGCAAAGGAAGATGTCGTCGAGGTCAAAGGTGCCAAGGTCACCAGCCCAAAAATCGGTAGCCAGCGGGATCAAGACTAGCAGAAAACCGTGAATGAACATTGCGTCGACGAAACCCGATCCAAGCCGGCACCCCACAGCTGCGGCTCAAAGTCGCTCACCGCAAGCTGCTCATCTCATAATCCCCACTGATGCCCAAACGCGCAAACGCGCACCACCTCTCCGAGCGGCCGTTTAGCCAATCATGGCCAAACTAGCAAGTGGAATAAAGCGTGGATGGGGCCACGACCTACCGGAATATCCTAGTTCACTAGATATCAGAGGGTCCCGAACTGTGTGGATAAACTCTCATAAGATAAATAAACCCTAAGCTAGATATACCCGGAACGGTCTCGCAACGGTCTCGGAAACTAGCCTACCTGTGACACAGCGTGTGTCACAGCACGAACCTATAGATCAGTCAGCAGTCCAGTGTTGGTCCTAGGGGTCTGTCATAGGGACCTGCCTGTCAGGGCTGCCTATACAGATTCCAGCACAAGTTGTTGAGGGCCTTAACAAACAGTTCAAGGATCATTCTTTGGTAAAAAGAAACATACCTTTGTAGAAGAGATAGATGATGGAAACTCGAAACGTAATTTTCCTACATGGAGCACGCAAGAACGAAAAGGTTAGAACTCCAAGCCTAAAGAAAAGGAAATATCGGACGTCCAAACAAAGAGGGTGAAAAGAAGATAGAAAGCACACCTTTATTGTGTGGCATCCCGGGTTTTCACCGAGACCTCCAAACCGCAGTTTGGCGCTCTGTTTGAGCTAATGCCTCGATCGCAGTGCAAACTGAAAAAAAACTGTCGTCAAAAAGATAGGGTTGCGAAGAGATCACCCATCTCTTCGAAAAGTTAACCAAAGGAAGTGATGAAAATACTTACATGGGGTAGTTTTCCGCGAGGAAAACGCTCGTGAAGTCAAAATAGTCGTGAAAATAGCGGTTTTCCCGCTATCGAAGGGTCTGAAAACCTGCGAATCTTTCAAAAAGGAGAAGGTAAGTAAACGAGTGTCGTTGAACACTCTTCTATTGTGTGGCATCCCGGGGTTTAACCGAGACCTCCAAACCGCAGTTTGGCGCTCTGTTTGAGCTAATGCCACGTTCGCAATGCAAACTGAAAAAAACTGTCGTCAAAAAGATAGGGTTGCCAAGAGATCACCCATCTCCTTGAAAGTTCAACCAAATGAAGTGATGAAAATTGTTGGATATACCCCTAGGGCTCGGGATATATTCACTCAGTGATCGGTATTCTCAGAATGTATTAACCCCTCTTCCGGTATGTGCTTCGAAAACGAAGCATCGAAAATCCTGTACTCAATTTTGATTTGTTAAGGCATTTGATCTCCGATCACAATTTTGAAAACAGATCTGAAAACGTCGCATCAAGGCGCATTCAAACATGTGTATGAAAATTGTGAAGAAGCAACATTTTGCATAAAATTCCAAGTTATATGAAACCCGACACATACAAGTTAGTTACATTTAAGCTATACAAGCCCTAATGATGCAACAACCCTCGTTTTGACCGTGGACCTAGAATATGAACTTTATAGGGTTTATGGAGCCGACATTAGGGTCAATATTAGGGTTTATAGTTGGGAATATGTTGAGCATATGTAACAATCGCAATTTGTAACTTGACACCGAAACGCTTTGTGCATGTTTACAACAATATATTATGCACGGTGCAGCGCGATGCGCCTCGCCGAGACGTTTCCGGCGGTATCTTTAAAGTTCGAATTGGACCACGAACACTAGAGTTATTCAAAAAAAGGCGGGCAACACCATAATGGCAACATCGACTTACCGGAAGAGGGGTTAAAGCTGATAAGTTAACCCGATATAACGGGCATAAACAGTTAGGGTTCGGGTTCGGGTGACAGTCATACACACTACTACAGGAAGAGTCACAAAGCAAGCGGTGTGACTGTTCCAGCACACCACCTAGTGTGGTGACTGGCTAGCCGAAGGTGAAACCTGTGAACAAACACCATCTACAGCGGTGGAAATTTGGGCTCTAAGGGAAGGCCTGTCCTTTCTGGCAGGGCGGTTCCCAGTCAAGAGTTGTAAATCTGAAACCGGTCCGTGATCGGACCCCTCTGCACATACAGCTACGGCCAATCTCACTGTGCAGGAGCGGCATGATTAACTTGCTAGCCACTAGTTGGCGGTGGCACTGCTGTGCCAGTCCGCAGCACAGCCATGGTGCCGTGAATTGAAGTTGTCGATGCCGTGTTTGAATCATTCGTAGAGCGAGAAAAGGAATCTGAATCTTGTCGATCGTCGCGCACAGCCGCATGGTCTCCAGAGCTCTGCTCCTCGTTATCGGACGAGCACGGCGGTGGCGGGTAAGGTGGTGACTGTGGAACATAATCAGGGTCGGGATTATACAGCCATGGCGGCCGCGGGACATTGCGGAGAGTGTGGAACCCCTGTCGCAGCTCCCGATACCGCGTCTGCCGATGCGGCGGAATAGCAGCCGGCGCCGCAAAAGTGAATGCAGGCTCGTTGTTGGTTGTCTCAGCAGCAGCACCGACCTCCAGGCCGGTGTGGTCCGGTGTACATGCCTCGCCAGGGGCGGCAGCTGTGAGTGGCGCCGCGGTGGCGCATACACAAAAGAACGCACAACGCATTACCGCAATCGCCGAAGAGCGGGCAAACCCCCAAGGCGGCGCACCGCATCCCGGACGAGATGCTGTAGGGCGCGGGACCGCATCCTCGCCGTCAATAGAGGGGTTAGAGGCACATCCAGTTGCAGAGTCGTCCACGTCGCCGTCGCAAGAGTCGGTCTCCGACTCGGCGTGCATGTACCGCATCGCGAAGTCCTTGCCCGCAGCCGTGATCGAGAGTCCCCCCATCCGCGCGATCTTGTCCGCAAAGCAGAGGTCGGGCTCGTGCGCGTGCATGGGGTCCACCGGCATCATGTCACCGGTGTCGGACGCCTCCGACTCGCCCGGGTAAACATGCTCGATTGCCGCCGGCGGTGGAGCCGGCGGTGGGTCCTCCCGGACATGCGTGCAAGCGGCAGCCGAGATCCCGCTCTCGACACCACCGACCGTGAAGCCGCCCATGTGGGTGGCAGGCTGGCGGTAGGGCAGGAATTCCTGCAACGCACCGTCTTCCTGCTCCGGTTCGATCCCGAAGGAACACGCCGAAACGCCGTCGAGCATCTCCGGCTTGCCCCCCGCCAGAAGGCAGAGCGCATCGAACCGCTCGCTGTCGTGCTCGTCCATCCATGGCCGTCTGAAACTGCTCCGCCAGCAAGTCGTTCTCGATGTCACCGAGGGAGAAGCTGTGGAAGCTTCCCCCAGCGCCGTGCTTGCTGCCGTTCGGGCAGTCGCGGTGCCAGTGGCGGGCCTCGTCCTTCTTGCACGTTGAATTGTGGCAGAACGGAATGAAGTCGCCGCTGCCTTTGTGAAAGGCAACGCGCTTCCTCACCTGCGACTGCGGCCAGTTTCCTCCTGTCGGGAGGTCACCTGCTGCAAAACGAACACCGGAGCCGCCTCCCCCGTTGCCGATCTTGTTCTTGTCCGCCCGCGGGGTAAAACCCCGCCCGTCGACCTTGTCCGTGAGGACCTTTAGCTGCCGCTTCACGTCGAGGATGATGGCCGTGAGGTCGGACAGCTGCGAGGCGTCGCCGTCAGTGGCCACGGCTGCCGCGGACAAGGTGAACGAGGCAGTGTGCGTACCGGCTGCCACGTGTCGGGCGTAGCACTCGAGGACCCATTGCTGAATGGTGAGGAGGTCCACGGCCGCCCGCTGCTGGTGTGTGAAGAGTCGTGACACCACCGGCGCGTAGAATCCCGGGTCCAGCGCCGCGAGGAACAGCTCGTTCACCTCGTCATCGTCGAGAGTGTTGCGCCTCTTGGCGGACCGTAAGGCCGCGTTGAAGTCCGTGATGGACTCGGACGGGTCGGTGTGGGCCTTAAAGCGGACGCCAAGGAGGTCCGATGTCCCCTGGAAGGGTGCACCGGAGTCCAGCAGACGCCGTGCGAGCTCCAGCAGGGCTCGCTTGCCGTCCAGAGGGTGCAAGGCCGCAGACGCCTCGAGCCAGTCACCCGCTGGAGAGGCGGGAGACACAATGAGCTCGAGAGTTGAGAAGAGGAGCTTGTTGGCCTCGGGCCGCACGGCCAACGTGGGGTCCTCCAAGTCGAACATAGGGGCAAACAGCGCGTCCTCGGCCTCGAATGCCTCCTGGATAGCAGGCACCAGCTTGTAGAGGAGCACCTGAGCGTTCGACTCCGTACCCGTAAATCGGTCATGCTCGTCGGGAAAGCATTTCCGGATGACGTTCTTCGCCACGCTCTCGTCGAAGCGCTCACGCGTGAGCGAGCGAACACCCGCCAAGAATATGGCTTGGGCGGAGTTCGCAGCTGGAACACCAGCAGGCGCCGGCGTAGCCGGCGTGACGGAATTACGTGCGGCAGCGGAGTCGAAAATTGTAGCCAGCGAGCGTCGGCGGGACGCCATACTTGATGTCAATCTAGTCGCAACCATGATGTAGAAGACTATAGAGACGAAGTGAGGGAAAATGTGGCGAGGTGCGGAAGGAGCGGCGGCCAAAAGTCGTAAGGCGGTTGTCGAGGAAAAGAAGGAAAGCTGCGGCGTAAAAGACTCCCCAAACGTGCATGTGGATCTAACAACGCGGCCAAGGAACTTGGTGTCGGATCCGACCAAAATTCCAACGTCTACCAACGCGTAGTACGGGAAAATCAAGCAGCCACGAGCCCGAGCTTTCCGTAAGTCCAATCAACCAGTCATGTAACTAGGCCATACCGCTCCGCCGCGCCTCTAGAGGAGCCCCTCACTCCATCTCAAGCGTCGGTGTTTAGCCTGACATGGCCAAACTACGCAGTGTCTAAATAAAGAGTGCGTGGGGCCAAACCTGTTGGATATACCCCTAGGACTCGGGATATATTCACTCAGTGAAGGTTTTCTCAGAATGTATTAAAGCTGATAAGTTAACCCGATATAACGGGCATAAACAGTTAGGGTTCGGGTTCGGGTGACAGTCATACACACTACTATAGGAAGAGTCACAAAGCAAGCGGTGTGACTGTTCCAGCAAAAATACTTAAATGGGGTAGTTTTCCGCGAGGAAGACGCCGGTAAAGTCCAAACCGCCGTTAGAATAGCAGTTTTCCCGCTATCGAAGGGTCTGCCGATCTGTGAATTTGTGAACAAGAGAAACTTCGAGTGCAAACGCGTATGATTAAGCGTAGCTAGAAAATTGTCATGTTACCATACAATATAACGGAAATAAAATACAAATCAACTGTAAGAAGATCGTAGTGCACCATCTCGTCGAAACTTCCCAAAGCCAAAGAGCGTTCCAAGCGCTAGCGTAAAACTCTTCTAGAGTGGCCCACAACAAGGCGTGGACATTCTGAAACAAAATATTGTTACCAAATAAAATAAAATACTGCGCTAGAGCTGCTTTAAAATGCCCCAAAGGGGTTATTTCACCGCTTACTTGAAGCGCGGTCAAGTCCGAAGTGTTTCGAAAATTCAGGGGGCGCTCCACTATAAAGTTAATTTATATATTTCCAAGAGAAAATCTTGTGATGGTTGTATAATTTCTGCACACTGCGTTTGCCCCCTGAACTTTTCATCGTAAGTCTCCCACCAACTGCCGGAACTACTGTCAGGCGGATTCAGCTCCTCGTCCGAGTTGTCCCCCGGCAGATGGTACGTACCGGTCTCTGCTATCTTGGCTTGCCAGCGAGCTTGCCTGGTGATCAGATCTTCCGGTTCTGGATCATCGGGCCACGGCGCAGGTCGAGCTGCCTCAGCGTCCTGGTGCGCTCGGGTGACCTTCCTCAGCTGGTCAATACGCTCCCGAATTTGCGCCAATGCACTTCTGACTCTGTGCCCGTGCACTTCCACTTCTTTCCTTCTGCGCGTTACTGTCTGTGCTGCTTTCCAGGCCGCTGATAGGTGCCCGTCGCGTAACCGTTGCTGGGCGTGTGACAGAACTGGCTGCTTAGCGCGATCCAGTTGTCGGCGCAGAGCTCTTCCGACCAGCATGCTGGCGCGGAGCCGCCTCCTCTCTAAAGCGCACCCTTCTGACTCCTGGGGGCTGCAACGCGCGCTGGTACACCCCCTTCGTGCTAGGGGCCCCTTGTGGTTATTACCCTTCGGGTGGCTTAAGCCACCCTAACAGCGATTTAGGGAGGCTTAAGCCACCTTAACGTTTTCAATTATTACGGGAGCTATCGGTACCTGAAGCTAGATTTTTTAGCTCAAAATGACGGCGACATTGTCTTCTTTTAGACACTATGTGCACTATTAGGCGAGCCCAAGTTCCCGGTGAGCAATTTTGGGAAGTATCCAAGAGGGTGCAACATTTAGTAAAATTTGAGCGATTTTCCCGGTTTTTGCATACCCATGCTACTTCAACCGAGATTTTGAGGGTCAAGATGACCTCGGATCAAACTTTTGGCAAGACACTGCAGAAAGAGCAGCTCGAGATCTTGACAACATGGGTCTCCAAATTTTGAAAGTGTTTTAGAGGAAGCCCCCGGTGAGCTAATTAGCTTAAGGTGGCTTAAGCCATCTTAAAGAAAATTGGGAAATACCCACCCTACTTCAACCGAGATTTTGAGGGTCAAGATGAACTCAGATCAAACTTTTGATAAGACACTGCAGAAAGAGCAGCTCAGGATCTTGACGACATGGGTCTCCAAATTTTGAAAGCACCGCCGAAGAAGCCCCCATGAGCCCTTTAAGTTAAGGTGGCTTAAGCCACCTTAAGCTGCGGGTAATAGGCACTTGACTCCCCTTGCCGAACAGAGGGAATCTAATCTGAACCTCTGTTGGTTGGGATGCCTGTGTTGGAGCAGCTTCTGGTTCAGTTCTTCCTGGTGCTACCACCGTGATTGGCCGTGACCTCTTCAACCAGCGTAATGCTCGCCTCATTTTCTCCACCGCCCGCTGTGCTGGTCCTGGTCCGTGCCTCAACCGATGATCCTCTCTGAAGTGAGTGATCCACCGGTAGGTCTGACTTTGCCTGCCTCTCTCTGGTTCCTTCCCAGAGCCGGCCTCCCTCCTGTTGGCCATAGCGAGGTGCGGAGTACTTACCTCGCGGGCCTGGGGGCCTAACCGCGTTGTCCGGGAGAGGAACCGGCCCCCGTCGACTCTCCCTCGGCAAAATCCATGTGCTCCGGGGCTACCAGTGCCAGCTGCTGCTCCACTATCCCGCCTGATCCAGTATCCACCCCCGCGTTCTTGAAGATCTCGAAGGCCTCCTCCCAGATACACTTGACCCAAGCTGCCTTCTGCTGGGGCTGGTGTTGATGTGGACAGTCGCGAGCCAGATGCTCCTTTGACTTGCATTTTCGACAACCTGAGTAAGTTGACGATCCTGGTAACTGCCGGCCTTCCACTTCCGTTGGAGTCGCAGTCGTGGGCATGGCGTAGCACAGCTCCTTAGGAGATGCCTCCTCCTCCCAGAACTCTGCCAAGGGAGTTACAGGGAAAGGGGATTGGTCGCGAGCAGTCTTCAGGTGCGCGGGATCTTTGCGCTCCTCTATTGTAGCTTGCTGGCCACATACTTACGCAGTAGTTCTGCCTCCCATCCAACCTTTCCGGAGCTCTGGTTGAAGTCCACCTTTCCAACTAATTCTTTGTGGACCCTACCATGCAGCTCTGGTGTTAATCCACTTAGAAATATTCCTGGTAATGCCGCCCTATTTACCGGTCCCGTCACCCCATGGTTGTGCAGCATTTCCAGCATGTCGAAGGACTCCATTAGCGAGTGGTGGAAAGTGGCGGCGTTCCTCCCAGCGTTCTTGCCAGAGGCCTGGCGAGCTCGCGACGGCATGTTGGGTAAAATGCTCAGATGGGCGTCAGTGACACATGCTCGCGCAAGTGTGGCCACTAAATCATCCGGACTCAGCATCTGGTTGGCCACCACCTTTTGATTTAGAACTCCTTGCGCTGACCCCTCCACCCGGTCCCTGATGATCAGTCGTAGTTCGTCTGGAACGGTGGTGATGGTGGCTCCTTCCTGATCTCCATCGTCACTGGACTTCTTCTTCGTCAACGCTCTCTTCACCAGTGCTTCCTTCAAGTGATCTTGCAATTCTCTCATGAATTTCTTCAGAGGAGCTAACAGATGTCCAGATGGTCTGTCCCCGCTTGGACTGTCCGTAGGGCATGTGTACGTGGTGATGCGGTCTCGTAGCTTCCGTAGAGAGAGCAACAATCTGTCCTCAGCTTCCAGCTCCTTTAGCTTGTCATTTCTGACCGCTGTTGGTCCCTCTCTGCTTGCTCCTGCTCGACTGGTCTTCGGGGCGGCGGGCAATTCGGGGGTTCTTCCTCAGGTTCGATCCTCTGGTGGAGGTGGAGGCTGGGACTGTCGAGGTGGTTGTGACTGTGGTAAAGTGACATCTGGAATTGGAATGTTGGGCAGTTGGGCCAATGAACCAGACCAGGGCGGCTGGGTACAATTCTGACAGAGTGGAACTTGCTCACACGTTCTGTTGGGCCCCAGCATGACGTCCCATACTAACCCTGAGGCGACCTTAACCCCTCCAGCTGGGGATAACAGCAGTCTACCGCATCTACTGCAATCCGTGCCGCTCTGAACAGCCTGATCCCGCCTTGGTCCTACCAGCTGCATCACCGGGCTGATCAACGCCTCCCGAGCCTTGTGGTTCTGGGCATGCCCATAGCTAATCGCTAGGGTGGAGTACTGTTTGGCTATGGCTACCGCCGTCCGAGCATCAGCGTCGTGGCGCTTCACGCAGTCCCTGATGCCCTGTTCCACAGTGATGGGTACCAATGGGTCTCTCCACTCTTCCAGGGCTTCGTTTTGGCTTGGTGGGGCCGCCTTAGCCGATGACGCCGAGCCTGATGCTTCATTATTGCCAGTCTTGGATGGGGATCCTCCGGGCTCTGATCGAGTGGTTATGGCTAAACGCCACGCCTCGTCGGGACTCGGAGAGGGGTGCCGAGCTTTAGTCCAGTCATACCAGACCCACTCCGACTCCTCGGGTGTAGGGGCTACTGCGCAGATGGCCTCTTTTCCCTTCAGAACCTCTCTCTGGGTTGCTATCAAAGCTTCCCAGCCCTCTTCTTCCCAACTCACCTCCTCACCTCGAGCTGCTGCCAATGCGATGGCCTTCTGACGCTCTTCTGGAAGGCACTCAAAAGCCTGGCCCCGCAGGGCTTTGTCTTTAAACACGGTTCTGACAGCCATCCCTTCCGTCAGCTCAGACTCCAGAGCTGATACCAGAGAAGCAGGCTCCTCAACTTCAGCCTTCCCTTTTGCTGCCTTGACTGTCCTCTTCTTAGCCAACTGTTTCTTCCGCCTCCGTTGCCGTCTGCTGCTGCCGCTGCTGCTACCTTTGCCTCTACGCCTGTTGCTGCTGCCGCGGCTGCCTCGTTCCGGGGAAACTGTGGAGTCACTGGAGTCACTGGACCCGCTGCTGTCGCTGGGAGGGAAGCGGGGAATTGGTGAAAAGCCTGGTGGATATGCCAATCCGCATCTGGGTATTTCCACCCACTGCTGCACGGCTGGCTGCCTCTGGGCTTCAGCTGGGACCGCCGAGAGTGCTGTGAAGGAGTTGCGGGTAGGGGTCGCTCCACTTTCCCTAACGCGCGCTCTGCCAAAGTTCACTCCTGCAAAGAGTTTCCTTGGTAGCCCCTCCTTGTGTAACAGGATTCCGTGTTTGAGAGCGCGCCTGTATTCCTTCTCCGTCACTCCTGCTTGCAGCACTGCCAACTCCTGCGGGGAGGCCGGATGCCAAAGGATCTTCCCGTTCCGGGTGCGTGGCTCACTATAGAACCACTGCGTGAGGGTCTTCTTCTCTCCAGCTGATAGTGCGACTATCTGTAACCTCACAGTGGCTGAAGCTTGTGACTCCGCACTGTCTCCACTGTGGTCACTCCACGAAGTGCCGCCTCCCTCTATCCATCTTACCACCCTGACCTTCTGGTCCTTCCCACACTCATTGTACGCACGGTCCAGGGCCATCTGCTCAGGCGACCGGAGATCCTTCCTCCAGTCTGGAGACCTCTGCCTGTCCCCTTGAGGAGCTGAGGGGTGTCCAGCTGGCTGAGCCTGCCGAGCTGGCTGAACTGGGAGCTCTGATGGCTGAAGGCTGGCTGATTCCCTCAGAACTCTGACAGACCGCGCTCCTTCCTGCAGCTGCGGTCCGACTCTCTCCAGGGCAGCTATCAACTCCTGGTTGGCCAGATCCTTCCTTGTTTCCATTGCTGGGCGCGGTGTTGCTGGAAGGGGCAGTGCCGGGAAATCCTCTGCGGAGACACTGGAGTTTGGTAATACAAAATCCACGTGTTGTAATGCTGACGCTGGCTGAGTCGGATTTTCGCCAGAGCCTCCGGCGCTCAGGGTTGGGTTGGGGACCCTATCCCCCATCCTTGGGCAAGTGGTCGCGATATCTTGCTCAACTACAGGTGAGGGATTCTGGCCGCGGACCGCCGGGACTGCGCTTGCTTGGGCGGCTGGGGCCGCACCTGCATTGCCCGCTGAAGCAACGTTTGCTGGCTGTTCCGGCGTTGAAGATGAGGACACCGTGACAGTCGTGCGCTTCTCGCTGGCTACTGCTGAGGCGCTGGTCACACCAGGTGTTGCCACCGCTGCCAGTCCTCCCGGCGTCGTCGTCGAGCCTGTCAGCGTGCTCGCGGAAATTTCGCCAGGGCCTCCGGCGCACAGGGTCGATGTGGGGACCCTACCCCCCACCGTTGGGCAAGCGACCACAGTTGCACCTCCAGATGCTGGCGACGCCAAAACTTCGCCAGGGCCTCCGGCGCACAGGGTCGATGTGGGGACCCTATCCCCCACCGTTGGGCAAGCGACCACAGCTGCTTCTCCAGATACTGGCGACGTCGAAATTTCGCCGGCCTCCGGCGCACAGGGTCGGTGTGGGGGCCCGATTCCCCACCTTCGGGTAAGCGACCACAGCTGCATCTCTAGATACCGGCGACGTCGAAATTTCGCCAGGGTCTCCGGCGCACAGGGTCGATGTGGGGACCCTATCCCCCACCGTTGGGCAAGTGACCACAGCTGCTTCTCCAGATACTGGCGATGTCGAAATTTCGCCAGGGCCTCCGGCGCACAGGGTCGATGTGGGGACCCTATCCCCCACTTTCGGGCACGCGGTCGCAGAGACTGGCTGTGCTGCCAATGCCGCCATATTCATTCTTTCCAGCTCCTGCAACTTAGTGGCGACAGGAGTGAAAACAGGGGAATGAACAGGGGTCACCAATGCTGGAATATCCCCTGCTGGCTCACTGGGCAATGTACCCGGTGGTGCTGGGCTCACTGGTACTTGCACAACTTCTCCCCCCCCCTGCCGAGGGGTTAATTCCTGCACTGGTAACGTTCACCAAAGGCGTCACAGCAGGTGGTTGCTGCACAGCTGCTTCTGCCGCCGCCGGAACAGGACAGGACAGGGCCCAATTCGTCGCTACCGACGCTGCTGGGTACGGGGAAAGCTCGGGCACTGGCAAATTTGGTACCGCGGGAGACAACATACCCGGTGAAGGGTACTCCACTGGCACACCGTACGCGGCTGCCGGCAACGGGGTGTCCTGTGGCCACAAAGCACGTGGCGGCAGCTGGTGTTGTTGACCATACTGCTGCTGCTGAAGGAAAATCTGCTGCTGAAAATTCCGCTGCTGAGCCAGATCTTCACGGAGCTATTGTTGCAGCCAGAACTGACCGGCCGGCGTTGACATAATTGGACTGCCGTTGAAATTACGCTCGTCGTACCCACTGCGGGAGCCAGGAAAATTGTACGAATTCTGCTGAAGGTGTGGCGGCGCCGACATAAAATTATGCTGCGGCCGATCTCGCACAAATCCGTGCACGGAATTCCCGTCAAGCTGTTGCGTTGCGTTGACATACGAAAGCCCAGGTTGCGTATGCGCAGCCGATTGCGGAAAGGGCCAGCCCGGTTGGGAAACACTCCTGGGGTCGATTGATTCGGAGTAATTCGCCGCCGAAAAGAACGGCGATTGCCCCGCGGAAGTCGCCACAGCTGCGTGCTGCGGAATTCCATGCTGAGAGTTCATGACTGCGTTGTGACGCGAACGCACGTTAACGGCAGTGAGCTCACACGGTACGGGCGACAAAATTCTGCCGATTGACGCTGTTTTTGGGCAAACAAAAGGCAAATCCCGCGGAAAGCCACCTGCAAGGACAAATTACGATCACACTTGTGCGTGCGGTATATGCATTCAGGAACAGTTGTCGATATTTTCTGACGCTATTCGCAGCCCTGACGAAAGGCAGACGCAATTAAGCGCTTTTTACGTCGTTGTCTTCAGAATCTTCTGGAAGCTCGCGGAAAGGTCTCCCGGAACTCGCGTGCCGGCAATTGTTCACCCGAAGTTACTGTCGGCACAAACAGGTCGCGTCTAACGTAACCACGCTGATACCAGTTGTTCGGGGGGGCTCTCTACGAGAGCCTATCGGTCTACTTGTGCAATGCAGGGAACCTAGTTGAGTCCTACAAGGAGATGTATTGTTGTAAGCATGATATATATGAATCGGATCTTTTAACTCTTTAATGTCGAAGTTACAAACAACCAGGTGTGGCTGTTAGCAGTAACTAATTCAAACTGATTCATTCAGCCTGCTCGGCTGCCTTATGCCATGGTTTCAGATCTCGAACTTTCGAACATAACTCGATGTCGACTCTTGTCAGGTCCCATCATGTTTCATGAGAACTCGATCTGTCACATCATAGAATCTGCCGACTAGCCCAGTTTCATTATCAATCATTCCAGGCCACTCCATATCACTCTGAATAATTATAACTGTGCTGACTCGGCAATATTGGAGGTCTACCAGCGTTCCCTCCAATTTCTCTGACTGCTGGTTTTCCCACCAAAACTCACTTTCGGGTCAGGCATTTCTGTAAGTCATTTCTGTCAGACATTCTCGTCATCTGGTCATATAAATGCCTGTCATTGGTGACTGGCATAGTACCAGTCACTCGTCATTCTGACACGTCTGTCATTCTGTCTCGTGACTTACCCTAGCACATGTCATGGTATGTCATATGCTATAATGACATATAGTCGTCGAGTATTGTTAGTACGGTCGACTATGACATGTACAGTCATAATATCTGTCATCCACTCACCATGAGTGACATCTGTCATCGAGAGGCCGAGTACGGCATCTCGATGATGAAGCAAGACAAGTTCTTGAAGAACAAACTGTTCTGAGAGGACGCGTCTTCGCTTCAAGCATGAATTGAACAACATGCGGGTATCAACAGGCCAATTCGACCAGCCGATACTGTTAGTTCACCCAATGCCCTCGGGTTCACAACCCGATGGTGGTAACGCTTATGAAGCGTGAGGGCATTGGTATATGAGGAGCATTGCGCTCAAGCAGACTACTGGACACCAGAGACTGCACTCATTCCCCACCAAATATTGTTGCGAGTTGCTACAGTTCAATAGATAGCAGCCGCATAGTCTGAAAGGTTGGATATCAACCTTGACACTTGAACTCGTTATCGCATATCGGCTTTGACGAAAAGGTTAGACATATGATCCACAATCTTCAGTCTGTTTTTAATTGTACTGTACGCTCGCCTATGGGATACACCGAGGTTTTCCCCGTCGAGCAAGGTTGCAAACAAGGGTGCGCTCTTTCGCCATTGCGTTTTAATATTGTATATGACATCTTCCTTAAGTTTATTGAACACAATAACATGGGTTATAAGTGGGAAGTCAAACACGCGAAAATACCTGAAGGTATGAGGCGGCAAGGCGACACCGGAAATATTTTGAATATCCCAGGTTGCGCATTCGCGGACGATAATCTTATTATGAGCGATGACCCGAACGAATTTAAGAAAACGATTGGCCTTTTCTCAGTATTTTTGAAGGCTGTGGGATTGAACCTAGGGCCATCGAAGTGTCACTATACGACGTTCATCCCGAACGGCGAAATCCCACCGGATATCTGTGTACCCGACCACATGGGCAATGCATGCGCGATTCCACACAGACCGAATACGATACCGTTCGAATATCTAGGATACCTTATGGTAATTGGCGACACCAACCTGGGGGCCGCCGCAATTTGGAAACATCAGAACATGAAGTTGGTGAGAAAATTTACAAAAGCTATAGAGAGAATGGAATTAAGTTCCTTCCGCCAGACGGAGGTGGTACGCATTGTGAACGCGGACATTCATAGCATTCTCGGATACTTTTTTGCAGGGAATTGGATGGCGACGAAGACGGCAGGGAAGAGAAATGAAGAAGGGGATGCCTCGTGTAATACGGTGAACGGGTTAAGCCAGGCGGTCTGGGAATTGGTTAGCAAAAAACTCAAATGCATGCTATGTACCCCATAGGGGGGCAGTTTTCAACAAATCCTCGGGACGGGGTTTTGGCGTCGATAACGTAATGGCGACATATTACACCTCGAAGATAGATAATTTGCTGCACGCGGTGCATTCTCCGAGTAAATACTGTTATATAACCACAATTGATACGATAAAGGAGCTGAGGGCCGAAACGGGTTGGAATCTACTAAATGGGGAGAAGGGTAACCAAACGAATAAGATGCCGTCAGTTCAGAAATGCCAGACATATCCGGCGTATTTGAGAGAGGCTGGAATAGGGCTTGCTAAAAATAAACTGACTATCGAATATAACCCACACCACGCTGACAGACATGGATGCACGTTGCGAGATTTCTTAGGGAATTCGATCAAGGCGTTTTCTCGTGCCCAAGACCTCAGAGACTTTATAGGAAAATGTGTGAGATATAATATACCGTATTATATCGGGTGGTCACTGAATACTTTTCATACAAGTGTAAACTGATTATAAGAGTTAAACCAATATAAGCCGTCTGTGACCTAGGTATCTGTCACCTAGTACTGTACGAGTACTGGTACAGCTAACGGGAGTCAGAGTAAGGTATGACCTACGGGTCACTGAATCCAGCACACCACCCCGTGACTGTACATAGTGTTGTTACAGGTGGCAGAGAGCGGAGCACAGACAAATCAAATTGTTCCGAAACAACAAACAGCTAGGAGCTGGAAACTGCTAGAGGGAGGCCTGTGCTTTAGCCAGGGCGGTCCCTTTCTAAAACTGCTGCTAGGAAACTGCTCACAAGCTAAGTTCCTACAGCTCAATCTCAAGGTCACTCAGCCACTTTCAAAGTGGTCCACAAAGCTGCAGAGTTCACCAGAGTTGAAGAAGTTGTCAGTGTCAAAGATGTTCAACCAGAACCAGAGTCCAGAAGTCATAATCCAGAACCAGAGTCCAGAGACCAGTGTCCAGAACCAGAAGCCAGAATCATAATCCAGAAGCCAAGACCAGAAGCCAGAGGCAGGAGAAGACTCGTAGAGCAAAATTAGGAATTCCGAAAAGTGAAAATCTGAACTCAAACCTGCCGAAACCACAGAAGGAAAAGGAATGCCGAAGGTAAAATAGTACGGCAAGGCAGACAGACTGTTGGCAGTCACCCCAGTGGGATGTACCGCTGCGGTGAATTCAGGGTCTCGATCGAGCACCACCGAACCCTGAACAGCTGACACACATGCAAGACACATGAGTGCGGGCAGGGCTAGAGATGCAAAATAGAAGACCCTCGGCAATGTTGCCACACCGACACGTGACCGTGTAGCCGGTGGGGCCGAGGGAATCTCGTCTCCGGAATAAGAAAAACCGTCGGAGTCGTCGTCACCGTCGATCACGGAAAGCTCCCTCGGCCCTACGTTTCTAGACGGGTTCAATACACGTGTTGAACACGTATTGGAGGCATATTGGAGGCATATTGAAGACGGTATGCTAATATCTGGACATTACAATACACGTGTAACATATTGGCCAAACTATTGAACCGCGATCAGCCTGGACACAGCGAAAATGAGTATGCTAGCATGGGCACCCAAATGGTGTCAGACTCACCCACTAGCACTTGGTATCATCTAAGGAAGGGTCTAGCGTTTTGGGGACAAGTTTTCACGGCATCTGGACGCGTATCGCAGAAGTCGGTTCTGGGGGGCTTTTTGAATTGGGGCCCCGATGTATTGAAATAAGGCAAAACGATTGGAGGGGTGTTCAATATGTCTGCAACCGCCTGCAACACACGTATTGAACATGTGTTGAACACATGTTGAAACATTCACGCAAAGGAATCGTTCAATACATGTGCAATATGTCTACAATCAGATGAATCATTCAACACGTTTGCAATATATGTGTTGAACACATATTGAAACATTCCCTCATGCAGAATATTTTTAATACATGTGCAATATGTCTACAATCAGAGTGAATTATGCAACACATGACTGCATGGGGTAAAGGGGTAAGACCCCCCTGCCGCTCACATATTGCATAATACTTACAATATGTCCGCAATACGTATCTGGTATATTACAGGTATATCAAATGTGTACAGAGGCACTACTATGCGTCATCACACTTTCTGCAGTACCACATTCCAGTGGGGATGTCGGTGAGCCCTGCGCATCGCACGTGCATAGCCTCTTTGCAGCCTGCCCTCTCACACAGAAGGAGCTCGCCACCGACTCTACACTTCCCGCATGTGTCAAAGTGACCATCACTACCTACGGGCCTATCAACGAGTGCAAGTTTCTCCATATTGCGGTCGCTCGTATCAAGTATCACCGCTGAATCCATGCAGGGGTGTTTGACTATCACGTACTTGCGCTTGGACTTGATTGGCCAGTAGGTAGGGCTCTCGGTTGTCCATAGTGTACTTGGAGGTGTCCCATGGGTTGAAGGTGTAGTAAGCCTTGGACACCTTGTCCACGCCGAGGATGGAGTTCTTCAGCTTGAAGCTTGATGCGATCTGAGCTTCCGTGGGCACGGGTAGCCAATCACACTTTAAAAAAAGTGTAGAGCACACCGCCAATGCAAACCCGCAGAATGGCGTTGATGATACCATACCTGCGCACGAAATGTTCAATGTTTTTGTAATATACGTACAACATATCCTTAGTATGTTGGGGACGTATTGCATATATGTTGCAGAGATATACGAAAAGGCAAAGAAGCATGCAAACTGGTGGTTGAGGTCGTACCTGTCCTCCCACTCGTCATCGGCATCGGCATCATTCTTGGGGAAGGATGCGCGGACGAAACACTGGGTTGTCACTTTCCCTTTGTCCCCGTCTCTAGTGCGATAGAAGACACCGCCGATGTTCACCTTGTTGTACTTGGAACACATAGGTTCGGGACCCATCATGAGCGACTTCTCGTAAGCCGTGTATTGACGACCAAGCCATCCTTCAGGGTCCTCCAATGGACCGAACGCGATCGCAGGCACAACACCCACCTCTTGTCGGTACCGCAGTGCTTGTTTAGAGCGCGCGGCATTCTCCCTGTGATGACAACATATTCTTAGTATACTTACAATATATGATAAACATACAGAAACAAGTTGACAATATGTTGCAGGTGTACTACAGATAGTACATGCGTGCGAGCTTGCAGGTTGCACCTCCGCCGGAACAGGTCGTACTCAGCATGTTGTTGAAAAAGCTTTCGGTAAGCGGGAATACTCGCTCGCATCCAGCGGGTCAGTTGGTCAATCTCCAAGGACGTTAGCTCCAATGGCTTGCCCTTCTCCCCGAAGGTAGTGACCACGATGCCGGGAGCGGGGCCCGCCATCAAAGCCCGCGGGACACGGCCGGCAGTAGCTCTTTCTCGGTTCAAAAGCATGGTCAGGATACATTGTCAATATGTAGGAGATATGCATACTACATATTGCACGTGCAGTTCACTGCACGATATTTGGCATAATAACGCGTGCTTACCGTCTCCCCTCCGAAAAGCTCCTTTGCAGCATCCACAATACTTTCCAATTGTGTAGCAATCGCTGCTTTAATGGAGTGGACGGCATCTCCGTCGTCTTCTTCATCGAACCCCAAATCCTCCCCACCGCCATCCTTGGTCTCACCATCGGCATCCTCGGTCTTAGGCGCATCGCCATCCTCGTCGTCGGGAACTCCGGCCTCGCCGCCTTGACTCGACACATCCTTGGCTTCCGCGTCCTGTTGTGCGTGTACCACCTCGTCTTCTGCGCTTGTCCTCCCGGCCTCCTCAGCATGTTCGCCCTCCTTGTCATCCATCGTGACGTCCACATCCGTATGTCTGTAGGAGAGTTGCAATGCACCTTCGATACGTTGTCAACATATTGCGAATGTGTTGTCACGCAAGCTTGCCCAATCATTCATGGGGGAGAAAGGGCGGAGAGTACCTTAAGGTTTCGCCGCGGTTGCCACAAACTACAGCATCGATTTCTTCAGGGTCCGGTGCGGGTGGCTGGATCTGCCCGTGGAGTTTCCGATGTCGTGTGCGGGTGGCCTTGCTCACCACGTTTCCACGTAGGTCAACTCCGTAGCACATGGCACAATCACATAGAAACCGCCCTCGCTCCAATGTTACGGTGCCCACATTTCGACGATGCATTGCATGGAGCGAGAGCCAAGGATCGGCTTCGCCCGCCGTGTCCTTCACCTCACCCATCTCGGTGTCCTTCGCCTCAGCTGGCTCTTCCACCGGAGATCTGCTTCGCCCACCGCAATATATCTCCCATACATATTCAATATACCGGCAACGGTTTCTGATATATTGCAACATATTATATCATGAAAAATCAGTATGCAAGTTGAGGTGCCTAAATATTCGTACATACCTCATGGGCTCTTCCATCTCGGCAGCCATGGCATCCGTGGTAACTGCAATTAAAGACCAAACTCCAACCGCACGGATCAAATCTGGTCAATCATTTATTGTCGAAACGCTCCTCCAATGTCGCCCAAGGCACCGAACCTCCCGCACATTGTCTCGTGTAGGATTATCGAGTTGAGAGTCGTCGGCCAGCAGCGAGCCGTATGTAGTCGCCTCGAAGTTGCCATCGTGTACTAGGTAGACAACAGTTTCCATACGGATCGGTGTCAAAATTGCTTGACGAGCTTCGAAGAAGTCGTAGGTTTCTTCCGCATTCGATGGTAGGTTGTCTCCCTCGGGGGTAACGTCAAGTGGAAATTGGTGAGGACTACGTTCCGCGTCAACAGTGACTACATCAATGAATCCAGAAATCCCGAAATAGTACCTGTTGTCGTCTAAACGAGCTGAATTTGCCGCCTCGTGCGCCTCGGGGGGCGCCTCGCCCGCATCTCTGCACAATATCGTCCCAACATGTTTCCAACATCCCATCAACATGCTGCAACCATCACGATAGCGTACTGCAGCACTATTGCAGCGAGCCACGTGATGAATGGTGGGAGGGAAATCATGCCCCGCGAGAGTCCCTTACCTTGCCTCTTGCATGCCACGAATCCTTTCGACAATCCGTTGCAAGCAATTAGGCACCGGTGGAACAAGTCGAAACGATTTCCCCTTAAAGGTTACCGTTGCCGGTTCTAGCTCCAAGATGTCGGAAGGTGGTAACCAAGTCGGCCACGCGGTATTGTCTGGAGATAAATCGTGCGCCAATCTGGAGAAATCGTGCGGGAGCAGTCGCGTTGGCAGCCACTTATGATGCCATACCGTGTCCACTTCCACATAGTGCGCATCGACTTTCCTGCAATGTGTTCCAGGATCCCTACAATATAATCTCAATATGTATGCAACATATGGTAACCATGTTGCATACATGTAGCAAAGAGTCCTGTGAAGCAAGAAAGACACAACTTCGACGTCGAGAAGAAAGTGAAAGGGTGCTACCTCGCGGACAACTCCAGTTCCCTCGTAGATATTGGAAGATGTGGAGGCGCAATCCACGCCAAAAGGCGTTCCTTCTTCGTAATCGTTTCATACTCCGGGTCGCGGAAGCCTTCCGCGGTACTCCAACCTTCCGGGAATATGAGCTTGATATTGGGAGGGGTTTGAGGGATGTACCCTCCTGAGCATTGGAAGGTTTGATCGGCTCTCGATCGGCTAAGCACCCGCCTTGCGCGGGATTTCTCATCGCGCGCTTGGCTAACGAAGATTGTTGTACGGGGGGGGGCGCCTTCCCTTGGACGAGGGCGGCGGCTCTAGCCGAAGGCAAGCCGGTTCGATGTCGCTCCGCATCACTTGGTGATGATGATTGAGGGGATCGTTCATGGCGAGGTCGCTTTTCACCATGAACAATTTGATCTCCTCGGACCATACTGCATTGAAGTCCCCTTTACCACGCCCATCACCCTTCGAAAATGTACTGCAACTATGCGTGTAATATATTGGACATATACTGCGGACATATTGACGATATGCTGAAGGAACTTTCAAGTAAAGCAATAACCCAAAAGTAGGTTTTCGGACCCCCCCCACAAAAAACGCACACAAGCTATGTCGCAGAATATAGCTCCTGAGTCCATATAACAAGTCTCACCAGAATTGAAGAACATGTTTTTTCAACTTTTTTAGGGCTCACTTCAACACTTCCGCAGCATACTGAAAACGGGGGCTAAAGGCAGGGCTCAAGGTCTTGAGCCCTCACGTATTGAAGTGAGCCCTCACGTATTGAAGTGAGCCCTCACGTATTGAAGTGAGCCCTCACGTATTGAAGTGATCCCTGCCTTGAGCTCTGCAGGCGGTTGCACGCGGTTGCACGCATATTGACCTTTACAAAAATTTAAAAACTTTTTAGAGGAGAATCTGTTCAATACTACTTCAATACGGGAGGGCTCACTGCAATACGTTACCGCTTGCAGGCGTATTGAAATGGCGTATTGGAGATGTATTGAAAACTGCTGATGTCAGCTTTGCCAGTGCCACGTCAGACGGATCTTCGCAAAACTGACTTGGCACTTTTTCGACCCATCTCCAATACGCCATTTCAATACGCCTGCAAGCGGTAACGTATTGCAGTGAGCCCTCACGTATTGCAGTAGTATTGAACAGATTGAACGATTTTCGGGGAAACAATTTTGGAATTTTAATTTTTAGGAGAATCTGCACCCCTCGTTCGTGAATCGAACGGCCGAATTCGTAACTCAAGAAGTACCCCCAAAATGCTCAAGAAGTACCCGAAATGACCCTCAGTATGGACCGAAAAAGCTTTCATTGGGGCTCGAACCCATCATCTCAAGTCTATGAGTGCGACGGATAACCACTAGACCAGTACGATGAAATTGAATGTAATGATCCAGAGTTTGGGACTTTTGATCGTCATCATCGTCGTCATCGTCGATCGTGCTCGCATGACGCGTCGATCCGATGTGACTTCTGAACGGCAGGGAAAGTTTTTGAACACTTCGATTTTTCTGAACGGTAAAGTTCAAACTCACGTCATTGCTCTCTTCACAGTTCGCCGTCAGCAGTGTTGCAGCAGCCTCGCCAGTGAGTTGCGCGAGTTGTGATATTTTTAATTCTCACAGGTTGCAATATGGCATTGGTTTGCAGTGCATGTTTTGGTTATGCGTGTGTATTATTTTGTGTGTGCTTCGCGCGCTCGTACTTGGCATGCGTGAAACTTTGACTAGGAGTGAACGGGAAATTCCCGCGAGTCCTTTGCACTCGAAATAGTTGGTTCAAATCCAACTCACTCCACATCCCCCTGTTACTTTCCTTTGCTTCTTTCGTTGACGACTGCTAATTTCTTTCTTCTTTACTAAACGTTAGTTGGTTGGTTTCGTTTTTCAGATCCGCTGAAAACGTTGGCGTGGCGAAGTCATATTAGGTTTTCATCTCGCGTTCATATTCGCATTTATTTGAGGTTGCTCGGTTGTTAATTATGTTTTCAATAAAGGTTTGTTTTTTGCTTTTCCGCTTTTTACTAAGTGTTGGCTCTTTACTTTCCTTTTCAGATTGGCTGTTTTCGAGCAAGGCGAAATGGAGGAAATCGACCGCCTCGAGTACAACGTCAACTTCAAGCATCCCTTCAAACATTCTAGGTTGATAAGTCCTTTATGTTTTCAATAGAATATTCTTTTGTGCATTTCCGCTTTTTTACTAAGTGTTGGCTCTTTACTTTCCTTTTTAGATCGGTTGTTTTGGAGCAAAGCGGGATGGAGAACATCGACCGCCTCGAGTACAACGTCAACTTCAAGCATCCCGTCAATTTTAGGTTAACATCTTGTAAATAGAAAGTGCACGAGTAGAACACTATTTTGTGTATTGGTAAATTTGATGTAAATTTGATAGTCCCATTCGTATTTCTTTGTGCCTAGCTAGATACATGTCAATCGTAGTAAAGATGCTCGAGTGTTCCCTACTACTGTATTCTTATTTTGTTTATCTCGCATAGCATACGCATAGTGGATACATAGTAAACACACTGCATGTTGCAAATGTGCAATATGTATGTTATAGGTCTATAGTATATTTGACATAGGCAACTTTTATTTCAATACATATGCGATATGTCCACAGTATATATATAGCATATCGAATTTGCTTGTTCGATACGTATGCAATAGGTCCGCAATATATATACAACATATTGAATGTTCCGTTTCAGTACATATGCAATAGGTCCGCAATATATATACAACATATTGAATTTGCATATTCAATACGTATGCAATAGGTCCGCAGTATGTATCCAACATACTGAATGTTCCGTTTCAATACATATGCAATAGGTCCGCAATATATATACAACATATTGAATTTGTATGTTCAATACGTATGCAATATGTCCGCGGTATGTATCCAACATACTGAATGTTCCATTTCAATACATATGCAATATGTCCGCAATATATGTACAACATATTGAATTTGCATGTTCAATACGTATGCAGTAGGTCCGCAGTGTGTATCCAACATATTGAATGTTGACTTACAATATGTATACAATATGTATACAATATGTGGGCAATATGTCCGCAACATGCCTTCATAGTGTTTGCGACATGCATGGTGCATGTCTCCAACCCTATACTACACATGTGTTGAAGGCATATTGAAATAACTCTCTGCATCAGAACTTCAATATGTCTCCAATACATGAGGGCTCACTGCAATACTATGTTGCACACATGTTGGAGCGCTTGCAGGCATATTGCACACATATTGTAACATTTTTTATTGTATTGAACATTTATTGTCAATACGCGTGCAATATGCCTGCAATATGTGTTCAATACGATGTATTGCACGCGTCCAGAAACGTAGGGCGGGTGAATCGACTCGTGAACCGAGTCAATTGAGCACAATTTAAGAGAGGTGTCAGGGCATGTCGGCATTACACGGTCCATAAAGGAGACACGTAGTGGTTCCTCGAAAGGAGACCCGAAAGAAGCGGGGTCCGATGCCGAAATAGGGTATAGCCCAGTGTCGATCTCGTGATTGGCAGTTGGTGGCGCATCGCACACCACCTGCGGTACAGACAGAGTACCGATGTGCAGAGGGTGCTTACCGGCGGTGGCGGCACCACCGACCTGTGCAGCCGTAGCCGCAGACCGCAGGGACTCAAGGACGCCCCGTGCATCCGAAAGCACACCCTCCATGCCGGCGTCCGAAGCACCATGACCCAAGCCCGCATAGTGGGCACGTAATCCCACGTCGTGCCGCACCGGGTAGGTGAAGGGCTCAGGGTCGGTACGCACCAGCGGCTGGTCGTGCTCGTGGCACAGGTCAGCGAATTCTTCGTCGTTCTCGTTGTCGAAGGCGGTCTGGAAGGCCGAAACCACCTCGTCCAAGTCCATGGCGGCATCACGTAGCTCAACATCGCACGAACCACACACCTCAGGGCAACGTGCAGTGTCGTGAAAGTGTCCAGGGCACAGTGGGCACTCCTGTACGAAGGCCGAGGATGCGGAGTGAAACGAGATGCTCCTAGCACCCTGCGCCCTAGTACCCTGAGGCCAATTCCCGCCTTTCGGGAGCGGGGATGCCCCGAAGCGGTGCTTCCATCCCACGCGACGGTCACGTCCGTGAAATTTACCGTCCGTACGACGGTTTCGCTCATCACGCCACTTGGATGGTGGAAATCTCACACCACCGCCTCCATGCGGACGGTGAGAATCATTCCGTGGCGGCGGCGTGTCTCGTGCAATCTCGCGCTCGTCATGACGGAGGGAGGCAAGTAGGGCAGAGGCCTCACCAATGATACGAGCGAACTCCTCGAGGAAGCCCGAGACGTCACTCGGCTCCCCACCTGCGTAAGCCAATCCGAGAGGCGTGTGCGTCGGGATAGGCGCGGCTGCCTTGGGGCGGGTGGGAGGGCCATTAGGGTTCGCACACCACCACACTTCCAGAATGTGAGTGTAAACCTCCTCGATGCTCACCTTCGCCAATTCAGTGTCAAGGCGAAGCGAGGTGATCACCTCCTTGTAAAATTCGGTGTCCAGTGCCGCTAGGAGCTGCCTCTTGGCAGCCTCGTCGTCCGGAGCTCCGGCTCCGCTAGCCGCAATAGCCTTTAGGCACTCATCAAATTGGGCCACTAAGGGCTCTGGATCAACAGAGGACCCAAAAGAAATGCTCAAGAGCTCCTCGTGATGGCGGAGCGGCCGATGCCCAGGCGGCAGCAGCCGCTTGGTGATCTCAAGGAGGGCACGCTTACCGTCGCGCGGAGAAACCCGAGCCGAAGCGTCAACCCACCTTCGAGCTGGAGAGTGTGGTGTTGTCAAAGAGACCAACGCACGAAGTAAAATGTCGTTGAAGATCGGGTGAACCTCTTTGGTGACGTCCACGAGGTCAAAGATGTCCTCGTTGGCGGTGTGCTTGTTGACAAAAGATGCCTCCAAGGCAGTCACCAAGGAGTCCCAAAGAAGTTGACGATGAGGTTCACTTCCGGAAAATGAAGACGCCTTAGTACCTAAGGTGTCTTTTGCAACACGCTTAACAACGTCAGTGTCCCAGGATGATTGTAACACGGCATTGCCGCGTGTCCCGTCAGCAGCAGCGAGTGCGACCTTCGCTGACTGCGGGGTGCTCTTATAGCGAGCACTCACGTTCCTAGCAAAAATAGAGTCTAGGCGCATTCTAGCGCCCATGGCCGGTGTACCAACAGAGGATGAACTCATCAGAATAAATTCCTATAGGAGGGGGGTTGGGGAAAAGGCGAGGCGCAAATTGTAAGGTGGCGAACGACGGTAATGCAGTCGCGGAGTAAGGAGAAGATGGGGTCGAACGAAATCAACGAAGTCGAATACGCGACGGCCAAGGAGATGTCGACAGGGGTGATCAAGCCAAGTCTAAAAAAACAAAATCCAACGCGGACACTCGAAGAAGTTGCCGAAAGTCCCAATCCGAAATCTCACCGCAACTTAGTGCAAACTGCTGAAATCTGTATAGGCAGCCCTGACTGGGAGTCCCGGTCAGGCCCCTATGACAGACTCCTAGGACCAACACTGGACTGCTGACTGATCTATAGGTTCGTGCTGTGACACACGCTGTGTCACAGGTAGGCTAGACTCCGAAACCGTCCGAGACCGTTCCGGGTATATCTAGCTTAGGGTTTATTTATCTTATGTTTTTTATCCACACAGTTCGGGAGTTTCTGATATCTAGTGAACTAGGATATTCCAGTACAAACCGCACGCCCTAAAGTGGCCAATTCAACACCTCGCGAGGCCCCAACGCCCCGCCAAGCGGAAAAGCTTAGCCAATCATGGCAAAGTCAGCAGTGAGAAAAGCGGGGTAATACCCCATAACCTGTGAGATATAATATACCGTATTATATCGGGTGGTCACTGAATACTTTTCATACAAGTGTAAACTGATTATAAGAGTTAAACCAATATAAGCCGTCTGTGACCTAGGTATCTGTCACCTAGTACTGTACGAGTACTGGTACAGCTAACGGGAGTCAGAGTAAGATATGACCTACGGGTCACTGAATCCAGCAAAATGCGGGCATTGGTCGATTGCGAGTATTTTCCCCCTCGGGAGCGCAAAAGGAGGCCCACTTGACAGATGCATGTCCCAAGAGGCACCGCCGACTTCTCAGATTTCTTTTTAACTCTTTTAAGGACATGTTGGATATCGACTTAGGGAACTCGATTGATGCGCGCCCTACCATTTTAGAAAACGTTAGTACGTGCACTAACGATATACTAACGACACACTAACTGTATAAGAGTACGGCGCGTTAGTGTGCTTGTACATACACTAATAGCACGCTAACTGCGTCGTTAAGGTACCGTTAGGGCACGCATTCTGTGCAACATACCTTAACGGTACCTTAACGACACACTAACTAAGTCGGTTAACGCGTGGTTAGAACATTAACTGCCACACTAACAGGCACACTAACCCACACACTAACGACACACTAACTTTGAGCATTAACGGATGGTTAGTATACAGATAGTGTGTCGTTAGGATATCGTTAATATACCACTAACACTACACTAACAGCACACTAACGACACACTAACTTTGAGCATTAACGGATGGTTAGTATACAGATAGTGTGTCGTTAGGATATCGTTAATATACCACTAACACTACACTAACAGCACACTAACGTTGTTGTAACACCTTGTGCACACTAACGACCGGTTAGTGTGCACATAATCTAGTGTTAGTGTTCAGATAGTGTATCATACCATTGTGCTATCCCATTCTAAAAGCATACGCGCGTTCACTTGCTACACACGTACACACTATTGAAGATGTAAGCACAAACACGAATGTTGTGTGTGTGCATGATAGATGCACACACACCATACAAGCTTGCATAATTTCATATGTGGCGGGGTGTGTACAAATGTGCATTCATGTTGTGTGTGGCAAAATGATGCTTTCAAGAACACAATTCTTTCGCTAGAATGCGCAAATGCAATATGTGTATACACAAAGTATGCATGACAATGAATAGAAGACAAAATAAGAACGTTATATCCATCATTCAACTATATTTACATTGCTTTCTAAACACTAATATGTTTGCGAGTTGTTGATCACAATTCTCTAAAAGAAAAGTTCAACAAAACGCGCGATCTTGCGAATATCAGCCTAATCTACTCTACAAACAAAAGTCAACATATCACAAGTGCAAGCAAGGATGATCAAACTTCTCTACTCTACTCTACTCTGCTCTACTCTAGAAAGAAAAGAAATCGTTCCAATGTACCTGCGTTTGAAAAACCCAGCCCACACAAGGAGTCTCAATAAGTATGATCAAAACGCGTTGAAGAGAAACTAAAGACAGATCATGTAAAACAATTTGAGAGAACCATACCAATGAAAGATTCGAAGAGCTCGAATCGCTCGAAGAGCTCAAAGACTAGAAGAACTAAAGAACAACTTCATTTCTGCGCGCAAAAGAAAAACAAGTTAGCAAGTAACCACAAGAAAATAATAAATTCAGCGGGGTGAGTCGGATTCGAACCAACTTGTCCTAGTCCATTGGACTAGGAACCAAGAAACCAATTTCTCTTTTTGACACCCCTACGCACTTGGCTAAAGACCAAGACGCGCAGCAAAACAATCGTGGCTACACATGAAAACATCCTCGCAAGCATAAAGTTACGGTAGAAATAAAAAATACATGAGCGAGAGCGAGTACGCACTTGAAACAAGGTCAAGCACAGCAGCAGCAGCAGCTGCACACGACTGCTACAGACTGTTCACTGTCTCAGTGTGTAGACACCGAAGTGTAGAAGGTGTTGAAATAATTCAAAACCACAAACGGATACCTCGTCATGTCATGTCAGTCGGTCGGTGCGGTGTTGACCACTACAGTACAGTGACACAGTACAGTACAGTACTGACTACAGTGGACACCACATCCACTGCCATGCCACTGTCGATCCTCGATGTCGATGTCGTGTGTCACTCGACTGTCTCAGGCGTCATCGTCAGTGTCACTGTGACTTCATATGGCATGGGATGACATTGCATTTTTTGTCGGTCATATACGTCATTTTATTTGATCGTAGCGCAGTTGTACATGGTGAGTGGGCAGTCGCCTTGGGGATCCGCCCACGTGGGTTCGAATCCTGCCGTCGGGTAATTTTTATCTCGCGATTCGAGTTTTTAGAGAATATTCCATTGTTAGTACGCTAACAGGACGCTAACGGCAGGCCTTAGCGCACTAATGTTGCCCTAACTGAACACTAACAGAAGGAATCTTTTAGGGAATATGCCATTGTGCGTTAGTGCATGCCACCTAATGCCTCCTTAACGACGTCAGCGCTGAGTTAGCGCATTACATGCAAGACACTAAATGGCGCCCTATTAGTCGTTAAGGAGGCATTAGGTGGCATGCACTAACGCACTGGCAATTCCCTAAAAGATTCCTTCTGTTAGTGTTCAGTTAGGGCAACGTTAGTGCGCTAAGTCCTGCCGTTAGCGTCCTGTTAGCGTACTAACAATGGAATATTCCCTAAAAGATTCTTTCCGTTAGTGTTAAGTTAGGGCAACATTAGTGCGCTAAGGCATGCCGTTAGCGTCCTGTTAGCGTACTAACAATGGAATATTCCCGAAAAGATCCCTTCTGTTAAACTCACACTAACAACGCAGAATACAGTAAACACTCGATTTTAAGAAAACAGGACTTTTTGGTCAGCCTAGCCTGTTCCCGAAGGTTTCCGGTTGGGTCATGAATATGAGGGGAGCACAAAGAAGCTTCGAGTATCCGAGTGGGCGGCAACCACGGTGACGACGATATATGACGGGTGAGTCATGCCTTTATCCATATACCTCGTGATATGCATGTCTCTCAAGAAACCAGTGAAACACGTTATTAGTGCCCTATGTCGATACGGTAGTGTACACTTAGTGCGATATTCGGTAACTAACAGTACACTACTAACGTGGCAGCTACTTTACTTAATTAATGCACTATGTTCCAGCTAACTGCGTATCAAAAATGGTGGCGGTATGCCGGCACAGCCGCATTACAAACATTCTGCGGGTGGAGATCGCGGGACGGTTGTACACCTTATTGAAAGTCAACTGGCAAAGCCAACCGAAGAACAAATCAAGGCCTATCGTAGGAGGAACTCGATTCTCGGGCCGGACGATTTGACTAAGACGGTGTACACCTTCAACCCGCACCGTGACCCAACGGCTTTTGAGAAGAACTCCGAGCATTTCATCTTAGCCAACAAAGTTGAACAGCAGGTCGTCGTTATACGTACCACATCCGTGCATGGAGATCGCGGTCATTCTTGACCCCACGGCTGACTTTTTTGAATGCCTAAAGCCACCACTTGACTACGACGACGACTAGGACGACAATGAGGACTGAACTCATGTTTCGGTCGACGGGATTCTAGGCCGTGGACAGTCCCTCGGCATCTTGCGTCGTGTGGTTTAGTGGAACACCCGGCATGTGCAGTGGTTGCGTAGTTTACGCACGTATACCGTGGTTAGTACACGTTTAACATGTTAGATAATATATGTTTAACACATTAACGTCTGATTGGTCTAGTGTACTAACGACATACTAACGACATGCTAACGTAGCACATTCCCAAAGGAGCTCAGCCATATCAGCTTCTTCAAACAACGTCATACCCCCTTAACCAATGTCCAGTTCGCCATCCAATCACCTTAGATCATCACTGAAGTGCATTTGGACACCATCCATGACCCACTACGCACCACGCCACGAGTCCACCAACTCCCACACTTAAGGAGAGTGGGAGTTAGTACGCCGTTAACACGCTAACGTGTGATTGGTCTAGTGTACTAACGACATACTAACGACATGCTAACGTAGCACATTCCCAAAGGAATTTAGCCCCAATATCGGCTTCTTCAAACATCATCATACCCCCTTAACCAATGTCCAGTTCGCCATCCAATCGCCTTAGAACATCATTGAAGTGCATTTGAACCCCATCCATGACCCACTACGCACCACGCCACGAGTCCACCAACTCCCACACTTAAGAAGAGTGGGAGTTAGTACGCCGTTAACACGCTAACGTGTGATTGGTCTAGTGTACTAACGACATACTAACGACATGCTAACGTAACACATTCCCAAAGGAATTTAGCCCCAATATCGGCTTCTTCAAACAGAGTCATATCCCCTTAACCAATGTCCAGTTCGCCATCCGATCGCCTTAGAACATCATTGAAGTGCATTTGGACCCCATCCATGACCCACTACCCACCACACCACGAGTCCACCAACTCCCACACTTAAGGAGAGTGGAAGTTAGTACGCCGTTAACACGCTAACGTGTGATTGGTCTAGTGTACTAACAACATACTAACGACATGCTAACATAACACATTCCCAAAGGAATTCAGCCCAAATATCGGCTTCTTCAAACAGAGTCATATCCCCTTAACCAATGTCCAGTTCGCCATCCAATCGCCTTAGAACATCATTGAAGTGCATTTGGACCCCATCCATGACCCACTACGCACCACACCACGAATCCACCAACTCCCACATTCAATCATGCTAACGCACATTATGAACTAACGCATTGCGTTAGTGCGTCGTTAGTACGCGTACTAAAAGTACGCGGCGTTAGTATGCGCTAGTATGACGTTAAGGCACACTAACTCACCGTTAGTGTACGTACTAACGTTTTCTAAAATGGTAGGGGCGCCAACTTAACGTCGAATCACGCGCCCGGCTTATATGCACTGTGTGGGATTTGTGTCGAGAGTATAGAAACAAACCATGGAACTGCCCTATCACATTGTCCGCCACGGGCATCCTGCGTGATACAAACGATGGTGTATTTTTCTCGACAAGTTTGGATCTAGCGACCGATGGTAGTTTCAACCTTCTTACTAACAAGGCTGGATGTGCCGTCATCGGTGAAGGTGTGGCCTTGAGCTCCTCTATTCCGGGAGAACAATCGCCTGAGCGTGCCGAGGCGTATGGCATATTATACGCATTACTAATTCAGAAACTAGAATATGATTTGACGATCCACAGTGACTCTAAGCGATCCATAAAATATATAAATAAAGTGCGAGTGTCGGAAGACCCGCGCTTGTGGAAGACTTTGCCGAATTATTCGATGTATCTTCTCATCGTGCGCATTATTGATAAACGCCGGGTTTTGGGGGCCTACACGCATATCAAACATGTCAAGGGTCACACTAAGAATATCGATATGACAAGTAACTTGAATCGGGAGGCAGATGCCATAGCAAGAACCGGGCGAGCGATGCACCGTGCTTATTTAGAGAGCCTTTTATATATCTGCCTCGTTTGTATCTAAGAAAAGAGAACCACGAGACTTCGCAAGATAGAGGTCCTATCATTAGGACACACGCTTCACACAGTTTTGTGTATTCGATGTTGGACGATGCGATGCTCCGGGAGGCGTTAGCCAAAACGAAAGATACAAGTCATTTGCGGTATCTGGTAAGAGATGACATGTGGGATGAGGCGTCGCGCAAAGGTTGGGCGGGGCTATGTAAACAAGATATTTCAATGGCAAAGTTATCGGTAGGCAGTCTCCCCACACCTAGGAATATTCAAGTGACCAACATGCGAAACTATCCCGATTTATATCCGAGATGTCATTGTCCTTTACATCCTAATGACGAGGCTATCGCAAATGAGCATCATATATCGAGTATGTGTCCAGCGATCGCATCCGTGCGTACCAAAGGATTAGAGGTGCTAACTGAGAAGTTAAATGCTTCACTCCCCCCGGGCGGCACGAGTGGCTACTATCCCATGGTCCTTGTGGGAGGACCATAATCGATTATGGTCCTCCCACAAGGACCAATGTTGCAAGAATTTAATTGGGCATTGGTTCGGATCTAGAAGGCGCGCCCAATGATTTTTAGTATCAATGGGACATATATTAATTACTTCGATGCTTGGTCCGGCCTGGATCCACCCAATATATCCATGGCGTTCGCATTTGCGACAAGCACCCTCAACTTTTTCAGATTGCATTTTTTTGAAAATTCAAAAAGGTGTAGGCACAAAAATATACGATATCTTCAATAATTATTTGGGAATAGTATGTGCAGGCTACACCGGCGTCCATGCGATCATATCGATCGTATACACATGTCCCCATCATATTTGGGTCATACGTCATGTTGGAGTGCATATATTGGCCATCTCTAATGCTTATTAACAACCGTACACATTTTTAGTCGATTTTTTTAGCCGGAATGGGATAATCGGTGCAAACATGACCCATTATCCACGATGCCCGCTAGAGTGCATTCATAGTGTGGTAGGAGCGTATGGTGCTTAAACTTAATAATAATAATAATAATAATAATAATAATAATAATAATAATAATAATAATAATAATAAAACATTTACGCTAGTAAAGGGGACAAAGTCCCGAGAGTGCGGTATCCCTGCAAAGCAGGCTAGTGAAAACACCAGGGGCTACTCCCTCTGCTATAGCGCGCCCACAAAGGGGCTCAACCCACTTTTCAGCAGGGTAACATCTAGAGAAAAAGCTAAGTGCTAGGCAAAAAACTCTAGAAGATGGAGAAGCAGCCATGGCCGGGTGAGTGGAGGGGTGGCTGGATCTGGGCGGTGGGGAGGGAAGTCGGAGAATTAAGGGGGTTTTTGGAGACGTTGAGGAAGGGGGTCAGGGTGGGCGGGGGAGAGGGGG
>LGRX02024546.1:0-40314 GCA_001247695.2 Cymbomonas tetramitiformis | reverse complement strand
CAGACCGGAGGTTGGAGCCCCCCTCGCGAGGGCCCACGCATGGAATGGTGGGTTTACTTATTGAAATGCGCACCGAGATGTATGAAGTTGAATACCCCACAATACGTAATGATCAGATTTACAAGTAGAAATGTTCTATTACAAGGTGTTCCCGCAGCGCTATTCCAGAAACAAACAGATGCGAACAGTTGGGCATGCACAGCAGCAACACGAGTTGGGCATCCACAGCAGCATTGGGCGCACAGTTGGGCAGTCACAGCAGCAACGCTTTTCCAGAGATAAACAGATGCGCACAAAAGGGCATTCACAGCAGCAGCGCCCCGCGGTCTTCTTGATGCCGCCGCGGGGAAAGGGTACCCTGCAACTTTCAGTTAAGCATACAACAGAGGTTCTTGGGGCCGCTCCCATGGGTTCTTAGGTCCCACTCCTTCACAAGCGTTTCACGGGACGGTGCCCGCCGGTTCTAGGGTCCGGATTCCCTTGTCGTTGAGGGGTTCGAGGTCGGCATGCACTACATTCAAACAGGCGGGGTGCAAAAGTTGACAGAGCGTGCTAGAATCTGCTTATCGGACTGTCACGGTATGACAGTCTGATATGACAGTTCTGGTATATCACACTCGTGACACCGTGTCTCACAGCTCGCAAGCCACTCACTGCTATATTATGCTATCTGAATAATCATCTTGAGCTTTTGTCCAAAACCGTTTTCCGTGTGCCTACCGCAGCCTTTCCGCTAGCTGCGTTTAGTCATTTCCAGTAGGTTATGGGCTAACCTTACGCTTTCCTACTGCTGTTTTATGTTCTTATTGTTGTAGGATTTTAGCGTTCTGATCGGGGGGGGTTGTTCCCCCCCGCACTCTTTCGACGGAATTGACTTGCGCTATCTGGTTGCGCACACGTGATTGAGATGGACAACGACGAGGGTTTTGTCGTGAGTTTACGGATTTAAACTCTCAGTTTTCTTATCTCTTGGCGGTATCTTATTTTGCTGGGTTGCTCGATGTCCCCTTGCGTATTTTCGTTGTCGTGCCTTCTCAGCTCTCAACGGAATGGACGCGCTCCGGGCATTTTCGATGTTTACATTGCGGGCTTGGGGCCTCGTTCCCGCCGGCATTTTGTGATCGGGCAGCTTATTACCGTTGGGATTGGTGGTGCTTGGGGTCTATACTTTGGCCCAAGCTACTTTTCACGTCTCGCGGCCAAAATTATGATATTCGAGCCGTACTTTGGGACGCTCCGGACATTTTTTCGTTATTTGTCTTGAGCGCGTTGCAGTACGGCACGTTCGCATTTTAGAAACTTTTATAACAACGGGGATTATGTATTTTGTCCTTGGCGCGACACCGCAACTCTCATTAGGTGGTGGTGCTTCGTGCTTGATGGGCTGTATTCCGTGGACGTTGACTTCGACGATCTTTCACTGGTTGATTATATTCGTGTATCAGTGTGCAGAGTTTTGTTGGCAGCGAGTTGTTTCTCGTGAAGTTTACTACGACGAATGCTGACCGCGTGTTCTTTCTTCTCTTCTTCGTTCCGAATTATCTTCTTCTCTTCTGCGTTCCGAATTTTTCTTCCGCGTGTTCTGAGCAGACAGGCAGGGCGATCATGACGTTGTTTCGACCACTAGCTGAGGCAGAAATCTGGTCCGATGTTTTCTCGGGGTGAGACTTGACCACTAGCGGGCAGTTGGACTTCGTAAGCCGAACTTTTCAGGCAGTTAAGACCTATTTTCTCAGTTCGCGATCAACGTCCATTCTAAACCGACAGGCAGGTTCTTTTACTCGGCGATTCATCTATTTCTGCGAGCAGACAGGCGGCATCTTTGACCGCTGCTGACCACTAGCTGACAGTACTGAGAGGAAGAATGGGCTGCCTGAAGCGAAGGGGCGTGATGAGGTCTCTGGGGAGCAGGATGAACGGCGATCTTTTAGCTAGCATCGTGCAGTAGTATCCGCCTAGCATGGGGTCATCCCCTCTAGCTTAACTTAGCAGTTTTTCATTATTCTGCTGGCCATGTTACACTGTTATTAAACTTTGGGTCCTAGTAGCAGTAACTAGGGATCCCGCAGTTTAGGTGGTGTGCTGTGAACATGGTGTCACCTCGTGTGAGGTGGTGTGCTAGAATCTGCTTATCGGACTGTCACAGTATGACAATCTGATATGACAGTTCTGGTATATCACACTCGTGACACCGTGTCTCACAGCTCGCAAGCCACTCACTGCTATATTATGCTATCTGAATAATCATCTTGAGCTTTTGTCCAAAACCGTTTTCCGTGTGCCTACCGCAGCCTTTCCGCTTTCTGCGTTTAGTCATTTCCAGTAGAGCGTACCCTTATCCGTCGCGTTTGTTGAAGCGTAGGAACCTGCGAGCGGCACAGAATTGCATAAAAAATCTTACAGCGAGGCAGGGTTCGTTAACAAACACACGCAAAAAAGAATGCATGCACGCTGCGCCGCCGGGGCGCACTTGGTCAGAATTATGTCGTAGTAGTTGTTGCTGCGGACTTTTGTGGCATGCTATCGTACCATGCGTAGGCCCACACGCGGCACGCCGCCATCGGTAGAGCTCTATCGTCGAATTCAAAATGAGCGGGCAACCAGAACGGCATTTTGAACGAATACGTAGTATTGGCGTCGTCCGTGGGCCCACACGCGGCACGCCGCCATCGGTATCGTCGAATTCAAAATGAGCGGGCAACCAGAACGGCATTTTGAACGAATAGTATTGGCGTCGTCCGCTAATTCCACGAAACTGGGAACATATGACCTGTGACAGTATGGCCAATGGTAAACGATATTGGACACGAAGTGGGAACTGATTCCGCGCGATCGAGATGTCATCAGACCTGAGACAGGTCGTCATCGTCATTTCGCCGGATCCGAGGTTGCCACCGCACCGCTCCGAGGTCAGGTGCACATGGTAAAACTGCGAACGGAAGGTCAAACGTCCAAGGCAAAGGGAAAGAAGGCAGGGTTTAAGATTTAGCGGCAGTAGGAATAGTTTTCAGAAGCATATGAAAAGTTTTCTAGTGCTTCTGAAAACTATTCCTACTTCTTCTATATCCTAAACCCTTTGCCTTGCCTTTTACCTCTGCACGCGACCGGCAAGCATCTTTGAAACTTCCGAGTTTCAAAGATGCGTTTTGTATTTTGGGTGCACCCTAATTTTACAAAACGGCCGAGCGCTTCCCGTTTGAGCGGGATATTCACAATTATTTCATGGAATATTTCATATGAATACCACACATGCACACGCAGGGGAAACCCTCGGCTGCTTGGCATCTTTGGGTTTGGGTTTGTGTTCGAACCCAAACCCAAACCCAATAAATCTGCCTTAGAAATAAATTGTGCGTTGGGCGCACAAGTAACTTGAAGCCTTGAGCTTCAGATAACTCAAAGATATATCTCTTGGCAGTATTTGTGCCAAGTTTCGTGCTCTAGGACGCACGGGAAGCCCTCGGCTGTTTGGCATCTTTGGGTTTGGGTTCGAACCCAAACCCAAACCCAAAACATCTGCCTTAGAAATAAACTGCGCGTTTCGCGCACAAGTAACTTGAAGCTTTGAGCTTCAGGTAACTTAAATATATGTACCTTGGCAGTATGTGTGCCAAGTTTCGGGCTCTATGACGCACGGGAAACCCTCGGCTGTTTGGCATCTTTGGGTTTGGGTTCGAACCCAAACCCAAACCCAAAACATCTGCCTTAGAAATAAATTGCGCGTTTCGCGCACAAGTAACTTGAAGCCTTGAGCTTCAGGTAACTTAAAGATATGTATCTTGGCAGTATGTGTGCCAAGTTTCGCGCTCTAGGACGCACGGGAAGCCCTCGGCTGTTTGGCATCTTTGGGTTTGGGTGTCACGTTCGAACCCAAACCCAAAACATCTGCCTTAGAAATAAATTGCGCGTTGGGCGCACAAGTAACGTGAAGCTTTGAGCTTCAAGTAACTTAAATATATATATCTCTTGGCAGTATTTGTGCCAAGTTTCGTGCGCTAGGACGCACGGGAAACCCTCGGCTGTTTGGCATCTTTGGGTTTGGGTACGTTCGAACCCAAAGGCAAAGGCATAGGACAGTTTCGTAGATTCTGTCCCGATGCCTTTGCAACCTCGCATGCTAACTCATATTATAATGAATATTCAACATTCAAGCGTTGGATACCCCACGCCAACGGGAAGCGCTCGGCTGATTCGTTATTTGGGTATGCGTACCCAAATGACAAAAACGCATCTTTAAACCTCGTTAGTTTCAAAGATGCGTGGCCGATGCCTTCGTGCTTATGTGTATATTTCATATGAAATATGCCATGGAATAAATGTGAATATCCCGCACAAACGGGAAGCGCTCGGCTGTTTTGTGATTTTAGGGTGCACCCAAAATACCAAACGCATCTTTGAAACTTCCGAGTTTCGAAGATGCTTGCCGGTCGCGTGCAGCGGTAAAGGGCAAGGCAAAGGGTTCATGATACATAATAAGTAGGAATAGTTTTTAGAAGCAATAGAATATTTTTCATATGCTTCTGAAAACTATTCCCCAGCATGCAAGCGTGCAACCTGCCTTCCCAGCATGCATGCTGCCCTCGGCTCGGCAGCATGCAATGTGTTGATGTGATTTCGCCTGAAATTTCCGGCGAAGAGACGATGACGACCTGTCTCAGGTCTGATGACCTCTCGATCGGGCGGAACCAGTTCCCACTTCGTGTCCAATCGTTTACCTGTATCGTTTACCTTTATCGTTTACCTGGCCAATCATGCGCCCATCCACACGTTCAATGAACCTGCTACCTTAATTGTATGAAAAAGTGACGATTAGAGTCTAGGAAATATTCGGATCTGACGCCCACAGTATTCAATTTTCAATCGAACGACAACCTGATTTTTGATTAGAATCTAGGAATCTTTCGAGAAATAGGTACCTATGTAGAGTTCAGTGATTCAGTCTGTCTTGTGTCTCAGCATTTAGTCGCGGTTTTTTCTTTGAACGTAGTTGCGGCCCCCCTCGCGCCTGGCAAAGCCTAACGTGAGCACGTCACCGGAGCGAGGGGGGCTATAATGATAATAATAATAATAATAATGAAATAATAATAATAATGAATAAAATAAATCGTATAACGTAGGAGGAACGTATATTATTGGAATCCAAACTGACAAATACGCGTGCCGCCAATCGCGGATGCGTGACACTGGCATTCGTCAATCGCGTGTGGAACAAGTGGATAAACCGAAATACGTTACTTCCAAGAAGAATAATAACGTATCCTATTAATAATAATAATAATAATAATAATAATAGTAGTAGTAATAAAAATAAAAATAATCATATAACGTAGGAGGAACGTATAATAATAATAATAATAATAATAATAATAATAATAATAATAAAAATAACAATAAAAATAATCGTATAACGTAGGAGAACGTATATTAATAATAATAATAATAATAGTAGTAGTAATAACAATAAAAAAATAATCGTATAACGTAGGAGGAACGTATGAAAATAAAATAATCATATAACGTAGGAGGAACGTATATTAATAATAATAATAATAATAATAATAATAATAATAACAATAAAATAATTTATAACGTAGGATGGTGAACGTATATTAATAATAATAATAATAATAATAGTAGTAATAATAACAAAAATAATCGTATAATATAATAACTAATATGATATAATATATTAATAATATTAATAATATTATACGTATATATAATAATTACATAATAATAATAATAATGAAATAATAATAATAATGAATAAAATAAATCGTATAACGTAGATGAACGTATAATACGTATAATACGTATAATAATAATAATATTATACGTATATATAATAATGAAATAATAATAATAATGAAATAATAATAATAATGAAATAATAATAATAATGAATAAAATAAATCGTATAACGTAGGAGGAACGTATAACGTAGGAGGAACGTATATCGTAGGTAAAAATGAGTTGGAGGAAAAATTGAAAGGACGACGACCGCTGATGGCACGGTCGCGGTCGGGGCTGCCCTTGTAAACCCAGGCAAGCCCGCCTGGTTTGTCACGTAGGGAGAGATCTGACCCCCCCCATAAGGTGGGGGTGTGTCTTGGCACTGGCCAGGATTTTTCAAAATTTGATTAAAAATTTGGGTGCGTTTTTGGCCTGAAAAAAATTTCAAAATTTGATCAAAATTTGGGTGCGTTCTTCAAAATAAGTCAAAATTTGATTAGAAGATGTAAAAAAATAGAATAAAAATATGGGCGGGATTGGTGAAAAATCTGGGGGGATATCGAATATGTCTCCGCGATCGCGATGGCTGCTGTCATTCCCATACTTTACACGTCGACGTGAGACGTGACACAAACGGATACCGCATTACCGCCGCAATTCAAGTTCTGATCTTCTCAAGTATCTTCAAGGCAGTCAAATTGTGAAAGTGAGGCCATCCGTTGAGAGTTCTCAGCATTCGGAATGCCTGTCCTATCTCTCGTAGCAGCTTATTCTGATTCTTCCGGAGAGGATTCCGATGGTGAAACAGGCTTGCGCCCTGTCCACCTGCATTGCCCTTTTTGCCCTTGCACCGACAACGGCAAGGTAACCCCTCCAAACCCCAATTGTGATGCCTAAGCAAAACCTATTGCGTGTCGTAGTCTCAGAACCGGTTCAATTAGTCTTGAAACCTGTTATCGATCATATTTCATATAGGTTTTACAGGTCCGGAAGGTTGCCAATAGGTTGCCAAGCTGAACAAATTAGTATGAAATAGGTTCTTAGGCCAATTTGGGTGATTGTAAAAGAAATGGGGGCCTAGGGCACGCGTCTCCGCGTCTCGGCGAACCGGTTTGGGCGTGTATGGGACCCGCGAGATCGGCTAATTATTGAAAAGAAATTTAGGAAAAATTTAGGGGCCTTTTCAAAAAGGGAGGAAAATTTTAGGTGACTTTAGGAAAAATTTCAAAAACAAATTTGGGTCAATTAAAAAAAAATGTGGGCCAGAGCCAAGGTGTGTCTCCTGTGTTTCCCCCTTCGCCGAGCAGTGTCACAAGTCACCTGCGTGTGTCACCGTGACTGTCCGTGCACAAGCATAAAACCTTGAGTATTTTATGTTATGCATCTTAGTCACCTGAAAGCCTGTGCTTCCTGCTGTGTTCCGACTGTAGTGCATATATATTGCTTATATATATACCCGACCGACCGCGTTATCACGTCTTTCTTCAGGTTACGGGCTGACCACTTCTGTGGTGGCACTGTTTCTTTTGGGCTGCTAATTTCCGTCTCGCCGAACGTACCGGCTACCGAGAGTCTCGTCGAACTTTACCGACTACCGCAACCGCATCACCGATTTTACCCTCACCGATTACCGACACCGAGAGTCTCGTCGAACTTACCGACTACCGCACCGACAATTTCAACAACATGTCGAGAATTACGTCTACTACAAAACCCAAGGGGGTCCTTCGAGGTTTGATTACTCCGAAGCGCCCCTCACCGGCAGCATCAGCCAGTGGCTCAGTGTCTGGTGGTGCACCTGAGGATTTTCCGTCCGACACGAAGCCCCTGACCCCGCAGGATCCGATCTTGCGCACCAACGGCGGGTTGGTGCGTGAGAAACCCACCCATCGAGAAATTCGCCCAGTTGACTTCCTCGAGAACACCGAAAATTTACGCAGCACTCCGTATCGCGCCTCTACCCGTGGTGTTCTTACGGAGCCCCTCTCGAAGTCCTTCGACTACGCTGAGAACGTGATCACCGTCTTGAAGGCTCGTGGGTATCAACCCAAGAGCTCTACTGGATTTACACTGGAGGGAGACAACGCGAAGGAGGACTTCCTTGCGCTGCGTTCTGCCATGGTCACTGTGCTCGACTCCGTCGACTCCATCGAGACCGCCAAGATCTTCGACTTGGAGTTGGCCTACGCGTCCTACAATTACGACGTCAACTCCATTGTCTTCACCATGTTATCCGTCTTGCTTCGTGGAGCGGCTCTCGACATCTACCACTCCACCGCCAAACACCATCCTTTTGACGGACGTGCACTTCTCCTTCGTCTTCATTTCGAGGTGGAGGGCGTGCAGCGTGGTGACCGAGGCCAGTTCATGGTAGGAGAAGATGCGTGCCTTGCGTATTGACGAGCGCAAGGACCCCCACGCCATCCTCAACGACTACAGACGTCTTGGAGAAGAGCACCGCGTGTACCACGCTGACTTCTCCGACGCGGACCTCGTCTGGACATTTCTGGTGGTGCTCGAGAAGTCCGCCGACGTTTCCCCCTACGAGGTCCCCCTCTACCAGCACATCATTGAGGACCTCAGCACCACCACCGTCGCCCCATCCTTCGACACCGTCGCTCTTCGCGTGCGACGGGTCTGGCAGCGTGAGGGCGCGAGCCGCCTTGCCCGCTTTCCCCCGCCTCCTGTGCCTGACTCTGGTGGTGACACATGGACCAAGCATCCTTCTGGTGGTGCTAGGGCTTACGCATTTAAGCCCCGCCCTATCCAGAAGGCGGTTGGCGAGTGGCAGGACACTGGGGCAGGGTAGAAGTCTTACCGTGGCGGGCCGGCCCGGGGCCGCAGAAGCTCGCTCCGGGCCGAAAGCGGGCCGAAGGGGCTTTCGCCCCCGGGCCGCACAAAAATATGAGCCGGCCAAACTTCGGCCAAAAATATAGGCAGTTTATGCCACTTTTTATCAAACCCCCATACTTAATTTTAAAATTTCGCGCCTGCGGCGGGCATTTTTCTTCCTTGACCGTTTTGGCCGAAAGCGGGCCAGCGGAAATATAGTTTACGGGCCGTAAAGAATTTTGGAAGACTTCTACCCTGCACTGGGGGCCCTTATCGTGCTTGGGAGGGCAATGGCCGTCCGTGCTTGGTGTGCCACAGGATGTGGGGGCTCACCGACCCCCATGCCGACACCAACGGCCTCTGCCCCTGGGTGTGCGCACCTGCGTACACGAAGGGGCGCGCCCCCCCTACTGCTAAGGCGCCTCCGCCGCGACCTGCCCCGCCTACTGATTCTCCGCAGGCGGTGGGCGAGCCGCAGCAGCCTGCGGCGTTCCCATTCCGCCCGCATGCATTGGCGGACTCCCTCCCTGACCCCTTGGACGTGCTCGAGGAGTCAGAGGTGGGCGATTGCCCTTCTGCCGACGACGATGAGCCGATCAACCCTACTGCTTTCGCCATTGCTGCTGACGGCAGCGACGATGACGATGAGTGCTGGCCTGCTCTGGCCGAGAGTCCGATTTGGCTCCCCAAGATCTGAACAGGCTTCAATCACTGACAATTGGTTGTCTTCATTTGAAAACAGCGCGGGCGGATGCCGATCTAGCTGAGCTGAAAAAGGCTCCTTAGGTTTTCAGATGTAGGATGGCCGGCAGGCCTTATAACATTGTTTCTTGTGCCACCTCTCCCCTTCAGGAGGAGGTGGTGTCACGTAGGGAGAGATCTGACCCCCCCCATAAGGTGGGGGTGTGTCTCCTGTGTTTCCCCCTTCGCCGAGCAGTGTCACAAGTCACCTGCGTGTGTCCGTGCACAAGCATAAAACCCTGAGTATTTTATGTTATGCATCTTAGTCACCTGAAAGCCTGTGCTTCCTGCTGTGTTCCGACTGTAGTGCATATATATTGCTTATATATATACCCGACCGACCGCGTTATCACTGCTTTCTTCAGTTTGACGAGGCTCAAGCGACACAAAGGCCTTTAATACGAGGTCCGCAGCGAGCAACCGGATCCATTTATGTCCTTCGTGGACACGCTGCTCTTATGGGAGCAGCAACGCGCGACGACGAGGCGCAGGCGCAGGCGGTCATGCCTCGCGTGTACGGGTATTGCAGAATTGAGAATCAAAATGACGTGTCACTGAGACACGTCATTGCCTATATATGATATATTGACCCGTCCGCTAATATTTATGAATATAATACAATTACACATATGCACCTTCAATGCGTATTAAATATTTTTATTTTTCGTATACAGTAATCACCCACCTGTAAGAAAACAGAGAAATCCAGGTCAGTCAGCTTTTCTCATCGAGTTGGGTACCCCCCCTCCCCCCCCCGCCAGCGTCAGCGTCATAAGAGAACGCTATGGATAGTGGACCGCGATCTCGTGAGCCAGCCAGCGAATTCCATAACCATCCACGTGGACACCTTCCCTAGCCAGCCCGTTCTCTTAAGGTGTTCATTTTCCGAGAAAATGGACCCTGAGAGCCGTGCGCAGCTTAAAGAATTAAAGCAAGATTTTGGTGACGATATTATATCTGAAACAGACTATCGGGAACTTAAACCTTTAAGACAAGTTTTGTGCAAAAAATCATGAAAACCCATCAAATATACCATATTTGTCAATTTCCCGGCAAAATTTTCTTAGTTTAAGAAATGCCTCTCCAGCTAGGCAGCCAGCGGTCATTTTCCTTATTTCAGGCCATCTCATAAGTCGGAAAATCCAGTCAGCTTTTCTCATCGAGTTGAGTACCCCCCCCCGAAACGGCTATTTCCTTAACGTCGAGTTTCCTTAAATGTGAGTGATTACTGTACCTGAAACCCAACGTATATCGGATATTCCGATGTACATTCACGAACGTGTCCGTAACGTAGAATCTGATCTTATCACACAGGTGTATAAATTGGTAATGCCACTTGTCAGCGAAGCATCCCATCTGAGGGATTTCTAATTGGGTAATGCTACAGACGCTGGAATTTCGCACATCTTTTTACTTATACACGATTATATAAATCTGGGCACCTCGCGCGATCGAGCCTGCCCATAATCGTCCTCACCGGCCGGTTCCGGTGGATCGTGATGACTACAACGTTCAACGGACACTTGGAACCTACAGCAGGGGTTGATGATAAAGGTCATGGCCAGCGCCCGCAATTCATTCGTGCACATTTATTCGCCTCGTAAGGCGAATACTGCTGAATTGCTGAACTGCTGTGGTACGTTTCTTGAGCGAGTATTTTGTGTTTACTTGGTTTCTTGTGTGAACTAACGATGAGGGTTGTGTGGAGCTCGTGCTGTAGGCGTAGAGATCAGACCGCGCCCTGAGGTGTGGAGGGCTAAGTTGGCAAGTGCCAACCTAGTGTGGGATGAAATCCACCCACGTCGGACCCAATGCATAAAACGCTTTGCAGCCGAGGGGTTTTCGTGCGTCAGAGCGCACGAAACTTGGCACTAATATTACTGAACAGTAATATTAGTGCACCCTCTGAAGCGCAAGGCGGGCCGTTGAGTATGCTGCAAGCGACTGCCACTTGACTTCAAGCGTTTTGGGTTTGGGTTTCACTAAAGTACCCAAACCCAAGACTGCCTTTCAGGATGGGCGTTCCCGTAAGATGTAGCTCATGTAAGCTGACAGATATGTTCACACTAGTCCTGTGAACATATCCTGCAAATTTCAAGGTATGCCGTTGAGTATGCTACAAACGGTCGCATCTTGACTTAACGCGTTTTGGGTTTGGGTTTCATTGATGATTAATGTACCCAAACCCAAGAATGCCTGGTTGGGTGGGCGTTCCCGTTAAAGATAGCACACGAAACTTGCCAGGTATGTTCACACTAGTCCTGTGAACATACCCTGCAAATTTCAAGGTATGCCGTTGAGTATGCTCCAAACGGTCGCATCTTGACTGAACGCGTTTTGGGTTTGGGTTTCAATTATCATTATTGTACCCAAACCCAAGACTGCCTGGCAGGATGGGCGTTCGCGTGAAAGATAGCACACGAAACGTGCCAGGTATGTCCACACTAGTCCTGTGAACATATCCTGCAAGTTTCAAGGTATGTCGTTGAGTATGCTCCAAACGGTCGCATTTTGACTTCAAGCGTTTTGGGTTTGGGTTTCAATGATGATTAATGTACCCAAACCCAAAAATGCCTTTCAGGATTGGCGTTACGATTAGAAATAGCTCACGAAGGTTGGCAAATATATTCATATAAAGGGTCTTCCTACAAGTTTCAAGGTATTCCGTTCAGTATGCTTGCAATGGTCATATCTTGACTTCGAGCGTCTTGGGTTTTCAAAATGCTTGAAGTTAAGATGGCAGTCGCTTGCAGCATACTCAACGGCCCGCCTTGCGCTTCAGAGGGTGCACTAATATTACTGTTAGTAATATTAGTGCCAAGTTTCGTGCGCTCTGACGCACGAAAACCCCTCGGCTGCAAAGCGTTTTATGCATTGGGTCCGACGTGGGTGGATTTCATCCCACACTAGGTTGGCACTTGCCAACTTAGCCCTCCACACCTCAGGGCGCGGTCTGATCTCTACGCCTACAGCACGAGCTCCACACAACCCTCATCGTTAGTTCACACAAGAAACCAAGTAAACACAAAATACTCGCTCAAGAAACGTACCACAGCAGTTCAGCAATTCAGCAGTATTCGCCTCACGAGGCGAATGAATGTGCACGAATGAATTGCGGGCGCTGACCATGACCTTTATCATCGACCCCTGCTGTAGGTTCCAAGTGTCCGTTGAACGTTGTAGTCATCACGATCCACCGGAACCGGCCGGTGAGGACGATGATGGGCAGGCTCGATCGCGCGAGGTGCCCAGATTTATATAATCGTGTACAAGTAAAAAGATGTGCGAAATTCCAGCGTCTGTAGCATTACCCAATTTCTAATTATTGATTAAATTGTATCGAAGCACAAGTAATCACTGCTATTCATAAACCCCATTCGCACAAGCACACGCTCACAACTCGCTTCCTGTATCGCAAATGTCATGGGAACACTACACTGACTTTCCGACCCCCCATAAGGGGGGAGGTCTGTGGTGCCCTGTGTCACCCCTCGCCTCGGATGTCACTTGCAGTGCCTGCTGTCTGCTCCGCTCGTGTGTCACGGTCCGTCCGCCAGCTTAAACTCAATTATCTTACAGTTTAATCCGACTTTAGCCGAACCGAAACCCTATCTCACTGCCTATCATTTTCCAATGCAAGCATATATATATATACTATATTATCTGCTTTCACATCAGGTCTGGACCCACCTACGTTCAGAGGTGTTGTTTCTTACGTTCTCCGTCCGCTTCGCGCCCTGCGATTCTATCCGACATTTTTTTAGTACCGACCGTTAAACCTAGTACCGACACTTCCGACATTTTACTTCCGACAATCGACCGGGAAAAGGTTTATTTTAGATTAAGTTTTTGACATCTACTGGATTAAGTTTTGTCTGGGGTAGATTTAGATTAAGGGTAGGGTGCACCCAGGTTTCATTTTCGATGTTCGGTGACAAAACTGAATAACTGCTGCGAATCAGAATTTATTGTTAAGCATATGCTATACTTTGATGTTAATTTTCGTATTCTTATTGGCTATATTACCCCCACATATGCTATATCCCTGTGTAGGTCTGCTCAAGGAGCGTCCAACGGTATCGCGATATTCGGGCAGCGGACATCGACACGAAAATTTTGACCGGTCACAACATGCGATGGGTGTGAGTTTGTAAGGCTCTCCTTCTTCTTGAGAGAGTTGCTTGCGGCTGACGACGAAAACTGCGTGCCCTGCGTGCTGTATTGTTTTTTTATGAATACTAAAAGAAAATTAAGCGCAGCCGACCTTGACTTTCCCGAACCTGATGGCATAGTAGACCCTGTAGAGCTTCTGGTTGCATACGCCGCCCTCTGCCCCATACCTGACAAGCCCTTTAAGATTGATGTGCAAGCGATAGTTGATGATGTTTCTGGGCGCGACCTGGCGGAGCATGAGGGAAACTGGACACGTCGCAATATTTTTTACAAACAGATTCCGCATTGGAGGGACGTGGTGCGTATCCTCGCGCTCCCTTTCTTCGTTTGCATTTCGTTCAATGTCTGCAGTGTTCTCGCACTCGCTCATCACGCGCTATTCTTCGCTTCTCCTAACTTCTTTTGAGTACACGGCATGCTTGATTCCTGTGTGCTTACTTTTTCAGAGAGGCAAACGAAACCGAGCACCTCATCCATCCTGGGTAGAGAACGCAGTGCGTTTGATTTGGCCAGGCGTCAACCCGAAAACTGGGAACTATTGTGGCTTCAAAAAGCAGTGAACTCACTCAGTCGCTAGCCTTTCTCCATGCCGCACTGCAAACGCAAGAAATTCTATCTTGACCGATGCGAGCGCATGAATGCTGCGCGACGAGAACAGACTCCTGCTGACGGGGTTTCTGCTGCACCTGCTGAGCCGACGCCTCTCGTGCAAGAGGCCACTCCCACGCTGATTGATGGGAGGCCTGCGCTTTCTTCCCCTGTCCGCCAGATCACCTCAGACCTAGAAGCGGCTGCTGCGGATGATGCAAACATCCCCGAGGCAGCAGCAGCATATCGCCGACCAGCAGCAGCAACCAACCACGAGACACCTGCAACTTCCCCGCATATCGCGGTAAAAGTTAGCAAAGGTGTCCTTCAGCGGTCGCAGACCTCATCTCATTCTGATGAAGGTCCACAGGTAGCCACATATCCGCATCTCCGTTCCAGTTCATTCCAGTCCGTTCCGGTTATTGTACTTACGGTTTGCTTTCCCTCTTTTTGCAGGAAAGTTTGTCTAGGAGACCACCACCACTCCGATTCGAAGATGCACTTGGAAAGCTAGAGGGGAAAAGAGTGTTGCTTGATCTTGGTTGCCTCCTTGAATTCTTGAAAGTAGATGTCCGATGTAGCAAATGTTTGAAAGGTATAGCCTTACTTAGCTTTCAGTAACTTGAAGTGAATATGTATCTTATATCTTGAATAGTATTTTTAAGAGCAACGAACACCTCCTTTCCATAACATGTAACGTGCTTAATTTGTTATTCATATATTCAATATGTATCTTCTCTGGAACAGGACAACTTCTGCCAGCCGTTGTTGACGATGACCCACACATCGTCACCAACGGCTTGGCAAGCACAGTGCACTTAGTGTGTACTGTGTGTTCCGAACGTGTTCAACTCCCAACATCGAGGAGACATGAGAATGAGGGGAGGGCCTTTGAGGTCAACACCTTGCATGCTGTTGGTGAACAAAATGCTGGTCTAGCCCCTGCCAAAGTGGAGAAGTTCCTCACCACTTTGGGAGTGGACTATCGGCTGCACCGTACCGCACATGGCAACCTTAAAAAACGAGTAGGCAAAGTGGTAGCTGATATGGCCAAGGAGTCTTGTGAAAAAGCTCTCCTTCAAGAGTCCATTATGGCCAAGGAGAATGGGGATATTGTAAACGACACTGTCCAGCTTTCTACTACTGGTGATTGTGCATGGCCAAATCGAGGATCAGGAAGGTCATATTCTTCTTTCTGTGGAATGTTCGTGCTTGTGGGCGCATTCACCAAAAAGATTTTATCTACGTCTATCTTTGACAAGATGTGCTCCACCTGTGAGCGTGCTGAAAAGCAACCTGTGGATGAACATGGCCGGCGTCCTGCACCACCTGACCATGATTGTTGGCGAGGAGCTCGTGGGATCAACTGTGAGTCGAACCCGGATTGGCGTGGTGCTTCCAAGGCCATGGAGGCGGCGGGTGCGGTGTTGTGCGTGAAGTCCATCGGAGCCTACAAGTTTTGCCAACCTTGCGAGGTCACCGCCGCCCGCGTCGCCAAGTTCACCGCGGACGAGGATTCGAATATGATCGCGGCCATCAATGACCCAACGGGTGATGTCCCTCGTGCCTTACAACCAGTGGAGAAGCTCTCTGACCCCAACCACTTGCAGAAGTTGTTGTACAAGGCCTTGGATGAGCTCCGAAAGGAGAAGCGGTGGGCGGGCGGCACGCTCTCCAAATCGGTCATCGAGTACTTCAACAAGCTCTACCGGTACGTCATCAAGTCGGTGGCGGTGATCGAGGACCTCCCGGGCTTCGAGACCGACGATGAGAAGGCAGAGTGGATCCAGGGAGCTTTGCTGAACATTGTCGACCACGCCTTCAACATCGACCCCACCCACGCGGCGTGTCGACGTTATCGTGCCCCCCGCCCCGATGGCTCGTTCCACCCTTGGTGTGGCGTGGAGTCGTGCAAGCCGGACTGGAAGATTCACCTACCTCACGGCAAGTTTCTGGTGCGAGATGATCCTCCTGGGTACTACGAGGCCGTCCGTGGGGTGTTCATGAAGTTCGCCCACAAGGAGACTATCTTGAAGCAACTTCATGACACCGACACGAACACGAACGAGAGCATCAACGGGATGGTGGTGAAGGGGTACCTTCCCGGTGGGAAGGCTCAGCAGAACGGGCAATCCGGTGTCTACGGCTGGGCGTGCTGCCACACCATCGTGTCGAAGAACGAGGGCCATCGTTATCGACAAGAGCTTTGCCGCAGGTTGGGGATCGAGGCACCATCGACCATGCAGCCACTAGATGACGAGATGGACGCCAAGAGGGTAAGCGCGGCAGCCTCACGTCGAGCCTACCATGGCAAGGCTCGCAGGCTGCAGACTAGGCTGGAGAAGTCTAGTAGGAATGCCGCATCCGCGCAAGTCCAAGGGACCTACGAGGGTGGTAGTGACTTAGCAAATGATAAGTATGGTAATGCACTTTAATTTCATGGCATAATATACTCGAATAGTGCAAATAGTATGCATGTACCATTTTTTTGATAAAGTGATAACAATTTTACGTCATAAAATAAGTTAGGGTTTCGGTCCGTGGGGAACATATAAACCTATAGACGGGTAAGGGGGCATAAGGGACCTTTAGGAGGGTGAGTTAGGGACACAATAAATTATTTTCAGCTATTTCTGTAGTTGTATTTTCGAAAAATGATTTTTTTACGGATAGGACCAGCGAATTTTGACCCCTTGAAGAAAAAAATACCCGTAAAATGAAAATACAACTACAGAAATGGCTGAATATTTGTTATTGTGTCCCTAACTCAACCTCCTAAAGGTCCATTATGGTCCCTTACCCGTCTATATGCTATAACGATATGCTTTGGCCACATATGAAGTGAACTCTCAAGTACAATTTCTGGGGATTACACCTACCTAATACTCAAACTGTAACACCCCTAAGTTGATATTTCGGGTAGACAGTATTTTTTGCCTAAAAATATACCTTGTAAGGTTCAACTTGCGCGAAGTGGCGTCCCTTAACTCGAAATACTCATTTTTTGGTGCTTTGTTGAAATTAATTCGGGTGCGCCCTATTTTCTGGGTGCACCCTACCCTTAAGTTCATGTGACACGATCGATCGAGAGGTCATCAGACCTGAGACAGGTCGTCATCGTCATTTCGCCGGATCCGAGGTGCCACCGCTCCGGCGCGAGGTCAGGCGCACATGGTAAAACTGCGAACGGACGGTCAAAGGCAAAGGGAAAGGCAAAGGGTTTAAGATTTAGCGGCAGTAGGAATAGTTTTCAGAAGCATATGAAAAGTATTCTAGTGCTTCTGAAAACTATTCCTACGTCTTCTATATCATAAACCCTTTGCCTTGCCTTTTTACCTGTGCACGCGACCGGCAAGCATCTTTGAAACTTCCGGGTTTCAAAGATGCGTTTTGTATTTTGGGTGCACCCTAATTTTACAAAACGGCCGAGCGCTTCCCGTTTGTGCGGGATATTCACATTTATTTCATGGAATATTTCACATGGTTTAACACACATGCACACGCATGGGAAACCCTCGGCTGTTTGGCATCTTTGGGTTTGGGTTCGAACCCAAACCCAAACCCAAAACATCTGCCTTAGAAATAAATTGCGCGTTTCGCGTACAAGTAACTTGAAGCTTTGAGCTTCAGGTAACTTAAGTATATGCATCTTGGCAGTATGTGTGCCAAGTTTCGCGCTCTATGACGCACGGGAAGCCCTCGGCTGTTTGGCATCTTTGGGTTTGGGTTCGAACCCAAACCCAAACCCAAAACATCTGCCTTAGAAATAAATTGCGTGTTTCGCGCACAAGTAACTTGAAGCCTTGATCTTCAGGTAACTTAAAGATATGTATCTTGGCAGTACTTTTGCCAAGTTTCGCGCTCTAGGACGCACGGGAAGCCCTCGGCTGTTTGGCATCTTTGGGTTTGGGTGTCACGTTCGAACCCAAACCCAAAACATCTGCCTTAGAAATAAATTGCGCGTTGGGCGCACAAGTAACTTGAAGCTTTGAGCTTCAAGTACTTAGGTAAATATCTCTTGGCAGTATTTGCGCCAAGTTTCGTGCGCTAGGACGCACGGGAAGCCCTCGGCTGTTTGGCATCTTTGGGTTTGGGTACGTTCGAACCCAAAGGCAAAGGCATAGGACAGTTTCGTAGATTCTGTCCCGATGCCTTTGCAACCTCGCATGCTAACTCATATTATAATGAATATTTAACATTCAAGCGTTGGATACCCCACGCCAACGGGAAGCGCTCGGCTGATTTGTTATTTGGGTATGCGCACCCAAATGACAAAAACGCATCTTTGAAACTCGTTAGTTTCAAAGATGCGTGGCCGATGCCTTCGTGCTTATGTGTATATTTCATATGAAATATGCCGTGGAATAAATGTGAATATCCCGCACAAACGGGAAGCGCTCGGCTGTTTTGTAATTTTAGGGTGCACCCAAAATACCAAACGCATCTTTGAAACTTCCGAGTTTCAAAGATGCTTGCCGGTCGCGTGCAGCGGTAAAGGGCAAGGCAAAGGGTTTATGATATATAATAAGTAGTTTTTAGAAGCAATAGAATATTTTTCATATGCTTCTGAAAACTATTCCCCAGCATGCAAGCATGCAACCTGCTCTCGGCACCATGCGGCACCATCGCATGCAACCTGCCTTCCCCAGCATGCATGCTGCCCTCCGCTCGGCAGCATGCAATGTGTTGATGTGATTTCGCCGGAAATTTCCGGCGAAGAGACGATGACGACCTGTCTCAGGTCTGATGACCATGACCTCTCGATCGATCGTGTCACATGAACTTAATCTAAATCTACCCCAGACAAAACTTAATCCAGTACCTCGTTAAATGCTAAAATGCAACAGGAAAAGAAAGAAACCTGGATATTGTTGCGTATAATTTGAATATCGGTGTATGAGGTATTAAAGTTCATCTTTAGGACCCACTTTGTTAGAATCCACGGTCAGATTGCTTCAAAAATAAATAATCTTGACAATATTCTACGGGAAAATCATGGGGGATCACAACCCCAACAACTTGATATTTCTAATTTGCAACAAGTGTTTGCTACTGTTCTACCATCATGGTATTCGAGTTGTCTATGGACTGTAAACACTGTAGGCAGTTGACGTCGGTCGAATTGAGAAACATCATACGTCGATGTTTGCCAAAAATCTGAAAACTTCTGAAGGGAGCCGTCGATGTAGAAAAATTGTCGATTTTTCTGTGGTTTCACCCTTCATGACAGTGAAAAAAATGTGTATAAATAATACTATACTTGGTTACTCGAAATGGGCGTTATATGTATGTATAAACGCTCGAAGCGGCCTTGACGATGAGCTTTTGTCCAGGGTCGATATCGAAGCGCAATCACGCGATATCGACGTTTTTTCCTCTTTGTTGCACGTTTCCAGCCTGTTGCACATTTCCAAATGACGAGGTAGATGTCAAAAACTTAATCCAACATAAACCCCGAGCCCAATCGACCTCCTTGCCTTCGCGAAGGTCACCCCTAGTACCGGCATTTCTTAGTACCGACATTTCCTTTAGTACCGACATTTTGCGCACTTTTTTGTCCGTCACCACTCAACTGGACCGACATTTACCGACACTCTGGCCAGCAGCGCCTCTGCTGCCGGAAAATTGGCTTATCGTGCGACGGTTTTGACGTTACCGCCGTGTTCCTCGTCGAAATCTACCCCAATTTGACTTTTCCATTGTTGGAAATTGTTAAATTTGCGAAAAGTTATGTCAGGGTTATGACCGATGACACATGTGTCATACATGGCATACATGTCATACGTGTCATACATGTCATACATTTCATGTCATGTCGAGTCATGTCATATGTTATAATGACAGACAGTCGTCGGTACGGTCGACTATGACTGTACATGTCATCGAGATGATAAGTCACATCATCTGTCATTTATTCAAGGAAAGACTTGAATGACACCTGTCATCGAGAGGCCGTATGTCGGACTCGAGAATGGCGAAGCAAGATGCTATCTTGAAGTACCGAACGGTTCGGAGAAGAAATCATCTTCGCTTCTAGCATGTGCGGAACAAGCATGCGAGTATCATATGGCGAACGCATCATTCGTTCTGCCGATACTAGTCGTTCAACCAATGCCTCGGGTTCACAACCCAATAGCGGTACCATCTGTGAGATGGGAGGCATTCGGTATAGATGAGATAGCGTTGTGCTATAGCAGTATCTTCGGACGAAGTTTGCACTCATCACCCGCTCATAAGCTGTGCGCGTGTTACTGTTCAATAACACTTGCGCTATCTTATTATATCTTATATATCTTAAGGTTCGCTTGTGCGTCCTTATCAGTTGGTATTCTATCGTCAAGGCGAGAAACGAGAACTCTAGTGTGAGTGCAGCATAGATATCAATAATTTTGTGTATGCAGGTTGCGGAGCGCAAATCATATCTGGCGACGCAATCGCACAAATATTGATATACTGCATATACTGATCGCTGCAAAAGCGAATAGAGTGCGCGAGGATAATCGTCGCATCTGCAGAATCGTACACAGCAGCTGAGCGTCGTACGATACTGCGCGAAAAGGTGTGCATGCGGCATACAAATGCACGTCGATCACATATGCGCGCAGAAGCGATTCGCAGCTGTAAGAAATGTATGTACGGCGATCACATATGCGCGCAGAAGCGATTCGCAACTGTAAGAAATGTATGTACGGCGATCACATATGCGCGCAGAAATGATTCGCAGCTATAAGAAATTCGCAGTATGAAATGCGGACACGATAATCATCAGCGGAATCATGATCCGTGCGAAAATTAGCATTCGTATCATATGCTATGCCATACGGCGACAAGATATGCTTTTTATCAGCAGCGCGCACATCGCGATTTTCATGATCGCAAATAAATCACTTGCAGCGCACGACAATCATTTTGCAGTTTTATGATGACGATGGGTGCACCAATACACCATCATCATCGATAGTTGCAATAATCATCTGCGCATCATATGCGCGCGTCACGATATCCTCTGCAAAATATGTGTATACTTACAGGGATAATCATGAACGGACGCATGATGACAATATTGCAGCATGCCACACAATACTCTGATGTGTGCTGAGATATCGCAATGAATACTCAGCAGCAACATAATAATGTGTGCAAGATTAGAGTGTGCGGAGATTGCAATGATTGCGGCACACACACGTGCACATATACTTGACTTGCAGTATACACCATCATGAAGTATATAATGAGTGCATGCAGCACATATGCATTACACTACATATACATTATATACTGAGTGACTGCAACACTGTGAATTGTGCATGCATCATTAATACAGCTTGACCACGTTAACAGCTGTAATATATATTACCAGTTTGATCATGATAACAACTGGAATATTAGTATCACATCACAATACATTGTACATTGCACAAGGCATACTGCAGTGCATGTTAGCTATATTGGAATCATGTAAGTGTAAGGTGCCTGAAGGTGATCTTAACATCATAATTAGCTCGACATGCTCTGACGAAGGATTTGGGATGAGCATGATCGTTCTATGGTGGATCACTGAATGGAATGCTCACCGGAGCTACATGTAAAATAAATCAAGCAACTCATTATTGTAAATGAGAGTATGCAAGATTACAATAACCACTAATCTGATATATATCATGTTGGATTTATTCAGTACTTGGTATACAGATCATCCTGCATGATGAATCATCTTGGTATATTGTAATACCATTATCACCTGTATACAAGTGTGTAGTAAAGTTCCACACACACACACCTACATGTACTAAATCAGCAAGTACCTGCACAATGCACACACCACTGACTATGGTATGTATAATGACATTCACTGACTCAGTAAGTGAAATGATCAACTATAATATCAACTATGTGTATGATAATATAGATACCATCCAACAAACACATGTGCGTGTTGGATGTCAGTGATGGCGATAGTTAAGGTAACAGGATAAAACTACATGCTGAAGGGCTGGATGGAGAATATCTCCAGACCCGAAGGCAGTATACGGTGTTCACAATGCAGCTGGTAACTGCTGAACACTGTCCATACCTTTTCATTATCGCTGGAGCAAGAACAACAACCTCAATGCATTGTGACAATTGATTCAGTAATGATCAGCACAAAAAGCATGTACCTACTCAGATCAGTACTTATATATTGAACTGACTGCATAGGTTGTTGTGGACACACACACACACACATTGTGTTGTGTTGAACTGCTTAGATTATTATCAAGCTGTGTCCTGATATATTTGGAATCTAGAGATATCACTTTGATATGCTCTCAGTGCACAGCCATATGCCCAAATATATCATAGGTTTTGACAAGTTATCACTTAAGTGGTTAATCCGCTTACAGTTGATACACCTATTAAATCACCAGGAAGTGAATTAACTTCCATGGGTTTCAAATCAGTAAAACCCATATTTATGATCAACCACAAATGTTGACCATCAGAGATATTCACTATTATGCCATGAAAATTATCATGTGCAAAAGTGAAGTAAGTTGCAATAGTTCTGTAACTTGCAGCTTCCACACACATTGAGATATATTACTGTGGTGATATAATTAAATGGCCAAAAAGGTGCAAAATGGGTGAAAATCGTTGGCGATAAATTTCAAAATTGAAATTTCGACCCCATTTTATTTCAAATTATGATTTTATACCTATAAAGGTATCAGAAAAGCATAATGACCATGGTCATATCTCGTGTAACACCCTAGATATTAGGTGTGTAATATATAGGGGTGTACATATTGGCTGTAACGAAATGCGTAAAAATGCTCCACGCATGATTTCAAAATGAAAAAATCGGGTTGATTTTTTTTGCTGATCTGATTATTCAGCTATCAACAAATATTCCCTGATTTATGCAGCACTTGTAACACCCTGTAACACCCTTAAAATCACGTGTGTGTGTGTCAGGGGTGTAACGTACCTCTAAAAAACCACGTGACACACAGTGAAAAATTAAATGCAGTTTTGCTTAAATATCTTTGCAAAATGTTTATACTGCTTTAATTTAACATATTTTAGGGTTACTGATGGCAAGTAACACCCTAACATCACTGTGGGGGATAAGGGTCACGGTAACGTAACATACCCTAAATGCCACCTATATAATAGGAAACACTTCGTGTTTGGCATATTTTGCTGGATTCGGTGACCCGTAGGTCATAACTTACTCTGACTCCCGTTAGCTGTACCAGTACTCGTACAGTACTAGGTGACAGATACCTAGGTCACAGACGGCTGATATTCGTTATCTCTTATAATCAGTTTACACTTGTATGAAAAGTATTCAGTGACCACCCGATATAATACGGTATATTATATCTCACAGGTTATGGGGTATTACCCCGCTTTTCTCATTGCTGACTTTGCCATGATTGGCTAAGCTTTTCCGCTTGGCGGGGCGTTGGGGCCTCGCGAGGTGTTGAGCTGGCCACTTTAGGGCGTGCGGTTTGCGCTAAGTTGCGGTGAGATTTCGGATTGGGACTTTCGGCGACTTCTTCGAGTGTCCGCGTTGGATTTTGTTTCAGACTTGGCTTGATCACCCCTGTCAACATCTCATTGGCCGTCGCGTACTCGACTTCGTTGATTTCGTTCGACCCCATCTTCTCCTTGCTCCGCAACTGCATTACCGTCGTCCGCCACCTTACAATTTGCACCTCGCCTTTTCCCCAACCCCCCTCCTCTAGGAATTTATTCTGATGACTTCGTCCTCTCTTAGTACACCGGCCATGGGCGCTAGAATGCGCCTAGACTCTATTTTTGCTAGGAACGTGGGTGCTCGCTATAAGAGCACCCCGCAGTCAGCGAAGGTCGCACTCGCTGCTGCTGACAGGACACGCGGCAATGCCGTGTTACAATCATCCTGGGACACTGACGTTGTTAAGCGTGTTGCAAAAGACACCTTAGGTACTAAGGCGTCTTCATTTTCCGGAAGTGAACCTCATCGTCAGCTTCTTTGGGACTCCTTGGTGACTGCCTTGGAGGCATCTTTTGTCAACAAGGACACCGCCAACGAGGACATCTTTGACCTCGTGGACGTCACCAAAGAGGTTCACCCGATCTTCAACGACATTTTACTTCGTGCGTTGGTCTCTTTGACAACACCCCACTCTCCAGCTCGGAGGTGGGTTGACGCTTCGGCTCGGGTTTCTCCGCGCGACGGTAAGCGTGCCCTCCTTGAGATCACCAAGTGGCTACTGCCCCGCAGTCCTTGTTGTGGTAGGACCAAATCGACGATTTGATCCTACCACGAGGACCATTGTTCCGATAATTTAATTGGCCATCTCCCGTGATTTGTGGTGGCTAACCAATGAAAGGTGGCATATATAGGTCCTATATTAATTTATTTGAACGCTGGTTTGGCCTATATCCATCCCATATATCTTTGACGAACGCATTTCAAACCTCTACACTCATATTTTTCAAAACGGATTTTTTGGAACATTCAAAATGTGGCAAATTAGTGACTCATTTTCAATAATTTATTACCAATCATATATCAACACTACACCTGCGCGGATACCATCAAATTGAACCTATACATATGTCCCAATCATATTTGGGCGGTAGGCCCGGTTGGAATGCATATATTGGCTCGTTGGCTCGTTGGCTTCCCCTCTAATATATTGGCTCGTTGGTTTCCCCCCTAAAACAGTGGTCGCGCGAGCTGACCAGCCAGCCATCATAATTGCTTGCTAGAGGGCATATATCGCAAGGTTGGTGTGTGCGGCACATTAAATCTTCAAGTATATATGTATTGCGAATTGCTGGATGTGACACCCCGTGTGTGTCACAGTCCTCTGTCTGTACTAGTACTCCGTACAGTACGGCTGTCACAGGTTCAGGGTTTCGGGCTTAAGCCGAGCGACACTCAATCTAACTTCACTTCTTATGTTATCTTAAGTGTAAGCATTCTGTGTTCCAACACCTCAGTATATAGTCAGCACTATATATCCCACACGAATTTCTGAAAGTCTAACATCATCCAAATATCTTATTTTTCGAATGGCCTGTACATTTTTGAATGGATGAATGCCAATTTCTAAAGTCCGAAATTCGCTAAATTCGGAATTTGCATTGTGTTGAACATGCGCCATGCTGAATTAGAGCGGAAATGATGATGAGGGTGCGAAGTAACCGATTCAGTTATCTTATTTGGCCATAAACTCAAGATGTATAACCATGAGCATCACCGTGAGCCTCCCACGTGACTCCTAATACTCAAAATAACGGTGGTCCTTGTGGTAGGACCACCATTTTCTTCAAGCTTTTGGTGAAATTACACCCCTAAAGCGTGTCGTTCAACCACACACCTAAAGTCTCATGGGGGCCGTCGCTATAAGAAATAAAATTCATTTAACTCATAAATATCATGTGCAAATGTTGCCGGTGCCTCAAATAGTCGATTTAGTGATCGAAACCGCAATTGCCCATTGGTCCTTGTGGCAGGACCATGAATTTGGGTAGTAGCCACAAGCGGCTGCTGCCGCCTGGGCATCGGCCGCTCCGCCATCACGAGGAGCTCTTGAGCATTTCTTTTGGGTCCTCTGTTGATCCAGAGCCCTTAGTGGCCCAATTTGATGAGTGCCTAAAGGCGATTGCGGCTAGCGGGGCCGGGGCTCTGGACGACGAGGCTGCCAAGAGACAGCTCCTAGCGGCACTGGACACCGAATTTTACAAGGAGGTGATCACCCCGCTTCGCCTTGACACTGAATTGGCGAAGGTGAGCATCGAGGAGGTTTACACCCACATTCTGGAAGTGTGGTGGTGTGCGAACCCTAATGGCCCTCCTACCCGCCCCAAGGCAGCCGCACCTATCCCGACGCACACGCCTCTCGGATTGGCTTACGCAGGTGGGGAGCCGAGTGACGTCTCGGGCTTCCTCGAGGAATTCGCTCGTATCATTGGTGAGGCCTCTGCCCTGCTTGCCTCCCTCCGTCATGACGAGCGCGAGATTGCACGTGACACGCCGCCGCCACGGAATGATTCTCACCGTCCGCATGGAGGCGGTGGTGTGAGATTTCCACCGTCCAAGTGGCGTGATGAGCGAAACCGTCGTACGGACGGTAAATTTCACGGACGTGACCGTCGCGTGGGATGGGGGCACCGCTTCGCGGCATCCCCACTCCCGAAAGGCGGGAATTGGCCTCTGGGTATTAAGGCGCAGGGTGCTAGGAGCATCTCATTTCACTCCGCGTCCTCAGCCTTCGTACAGGAGTGCCCACTCTGCCCTGGACACTTTCACGACACTGCACGTTGCCCTGAGGTGTGTGGTTCGTGCGATGTTGAGCTACGTGATGCCGCCATGGACTTGGACGAGGTGGTTTCAGCCTTCCAAACCGCCTTCGACAACGAGAACGACGAAGAATTCGCTGACCTGTGCCACGAGCACGACCAGCCACTGGTGCGTACCGATCCTGAGCCCTTCACCTACCCGGTGCGGCACGACGTAGGATTACGTGCCCACTATGCAGGCTTGGGTCATGGTGCTTCGGACGCCGGCATGGAGGGTGTGCTTTCAGATGCACGGGACGTCCTCGAGTCCCTACGGTCTGCGGCTACGGCTGCACGGGTCGGTGGTGCTGCCGCCGCAGGTAAGCATCCGCCTCTGCACATCGGTACTCCGTCTGTACCGCAGGTGGTGTGCGATGCGCCACCACCTGCCAATCACGGGATCGACACTAGCCTATACCCTATTTCGGCATCGGACCCCGCTTCTTTGGGGTCTCCTTTCGAGGAACCACTACGAGTATCCTTTATGGACCGGGTGATGCCGGCATGCCCTGACACATCTCTTAAGTTGTGCTCAATTGACTCGGTTCACGAGTCGGTTCACCCGGGAGAGCTTTCCGTGATCGACGATGACGACGACTCCGACGGTTTTTCTTATTCCGGAGACGAGATTCACTCGGCCCCGCCGACTACACGGTCACGTGTCGGTGTGGCAACTTTGCCGAGGGTCTTCTCGTTTGCATCCCTAGCCCTGCCCGCACTCATGTGTCTTGCATGTGTGTCAGCGGTTCAGGGTTCGGTGGTGCTCGATCGAGCCCCTGACTTCACCGCAGCGGTACATCCCACTAGGGTGACTACAAACTGTCTGCCTGACTTGCCTTTCACTTTCACTTTCGGCATTTCTTTTCCGTCACTGGTTTCGGTAGACTGTGCCTTTGGTTTTCACTTTTGTGGATTCCTCAATTTGCTCTACGAGTCTTCTTCTGGGTTCTGGGTTCTGGATTATGGTTCTGGACTCTGGTCTCTGGACTCTGGTTCTGGGTTATGACTTCTGGACTCTGGTTCTGGCTGAACATCTTTGACTCTGACAACATCTTCAGCACTGGTGAACTCTGCAGCTTTGTGGACCACTTTGAAAGTGGCTGAGTGGCTGTGAGATTGAGCTGTAGGAACTTAGCTTGTGAGCAGTATCCTAGCAGCAGTTTTAGAAAGGGACCGCCCTGGCTAAAGCACAGGCCTCCCTCTAGCAGTTTCCAGCCCCTAGCTGTTTGTTGTTTCGGAACAATTTGATTTGTCTGTGCTCCGCTCTCTGCCACCTGTAACAGCACTATGTACAGTCACAGTGTGGTGTGCTGGATTCAGTGACCCGTAGGTAATAACTTACTCTGACTCCCGTTAGCTGTACCAGTACTCGTACAGTACTAGGTGACAGATACCTAGGTCACAGACGGCTGATATTCGTTATCTCTTATAATCAGTTTACACTTGTATGAAAAGTATTCAGTGACCACCCGATATAATACGGTATATATTATATCTCACATATTTGTCATGCTGAAATCAGCACGGACACGACAATATTTCGGGCGGCAACCCAAGAACTGTAGGGCGACAACCCAAAAACTGCAGGGCTACAACCCAAAGACTGTAGGGCTGCAACCCTAAAACTGTAACAGCTGCTTCCTATAAGGACTGCATGCTATATCATGAGGTATAAGGGCAACTGACAACTGCCTTATGTTCACACTTCCTTGAGGGGGGAAGAAGGTGGATATATATACATAATTACCTCATTATAATGTACAGATATACTACATGTATATAAACATACAGATATACTATATGTATATAACATAGATATATATACTATATATATACCAACACACACACTCAGTTAGCTGAAGGCATATTTGGTGTTGTGTTTTGTTCTTTAGATGGCAGAAGAGGAAGAACCAGAAATCCCAGCCATCTACAATGCAGATCCATCAACATGGTTCTTTGACATCTTAGGTTCCTATGATGCATACAGTCGGTTCAAGATTCCCAAGTGGATCGCTGGTTATGACAATACTCAGACCGGATTCGACCAGATAGGATACTTCGACAATATCAGTCGCATGAGGCCCGATATGAGCAGATATAAGAATCCTGAGAATGAACCAAAGGAACCAGAAGATGAGTATACAGAAGATAATGCTCCAATAGTTTTTACAGATCCTGATGATGATTCTGTTCCAGCACCAGCTCCACCCACTTTGGTTCCAAAGGTGAAAATGACACCACCTAAGGAATTTAAAGCAGGACAGGATGCAGAGGTATGGTTGGACACAGTGGACAGATATTTCCAGTTCACTTATCCAGGAGTTCCAGACAAGGACCTGATCACAGTATTCCTGACGCTTATCCAAAACAATGACCGACACTATTTCCAGGTCGTGGCACAGCAACCAGATGCCACATATGAGAGGGTCAGAAGGATTTTCCTCAGTCAGTTTGGCAACCCCCATAAAAGATCAGTGGCTAAGAAACACTTGATGGCACTGACTCAAGAGAGCCAGACTTTCTCAGACTATTTGCGCACGTTCACGTCACTGGCTGCTTTAGCAGCAGTTGATCTGGACGATGTGTTAATAAAGGACAGATTTGTCAGCAACATGGACCCTGATCTCCGCAGACAGTTCCACCTAAGATTCCTATATTCTTCAGCACATGATCACTTATCTCAATGGTGCCCATTTTATTTTTGGGCAAACACTATTTAGAGACTTGTTATGATAAAGAAATATGAATGATGAATGTGTCATTTCAATCCGATAGAATTGTGACTTGTTTTATGACTATAAGATTTCTGTCACTTTCCAGAATGAGGATGAACTGTGCTTGGAGACCATATGCAGATTGCGGGTTTTCCAAAACTTCGTGGCCTAATGGATGAGGCAACAAATTTCTGAATATTCCAGAATGAACTTTGAAAGAGTTTTCATTCCTTAATGAAGCATGCTTGTCTTATGTGCCAAAATGATATGAAATTACAAATATGATGTCAATCTATATGTGGATGGTTTATACCATTGTATGCTATTCCACAAAATAAGTAATGATGTCAGAGTAAAAACTTTGGACAATTGCAACTCAGTACAAATTTGAGTGCATTCAAGTCCACTTAAATGTTCAGAATCTGAATCTAATGTGCTTTCTATATGTACAGGATAGAATATTTTTCTATGCGATTCTGGATTCAGGAACTAGAGTCAATGTAAAAGTCTTTTCCTATTTCAGACGATGAAACCCTTATTCCCTTAGGTGCAATACCTTATTGTAAGGAATAGTTATTTTCAATACAAGTTTCAATCGATTTTCTCAAATCTGTCACTTTTATGATGATCAGATTGGTCAACTTTACAGCATAACCACTTCCCCTCGTTGAAGGAGATGACTTCCATCATAGGGCGGTATATTAGCTATTTTCATATGACACTGAAAAAACATGAATAACTCTTGGAGAATTTTGAGATAAACATCCTGGATTGGCTGTGCTTGATTGCTCTATGCCCAAGAATGACCGAAGAGATTGCTTGCCATTTTTCAGCCATATGGTGTGGAGGCTGCTTAACAACGGTTGGGTCATAAGCTAAATAGCTATGTCAGCTATGTCGGAGGCTGAATAGCCATGATTGCACAGACTTTGTCTTTCATGATGAATAGTCCTCTGAGAAATGGTGTCTGAAAAATCAATACTTATGACAACAACTCAACCTTTTGGTATGATGAAGAGCTGACGATCTTTGTTGCACTACAATTGTTTAATGTGCAATAATGAAATGCCTCGTGATATATTATCTCACGAATAGGCATTGCTCAATGGCGATATGATCAGATATGTAATGATCAATGAAGACAAGATGGTTGATATGGCTCATTCAGTAGGCATAATTACCTCAAAGAGATGCCAATACACGGATACATATCAAGACATAAGGGCAATAGGCTTATTGTATAGCCTTCAAGGCAGCTAACATTTATGCTGCATTGGTCAGCTCAGTGGCTTCGACCTTCTAGGTGTTATACTCAGGCCGTGGCCTGCATATTGCATTGAGTAATCTTGACACCTTTAATGATCCAATCAGATGATATGTATGAAATATCAAGAATGGTTGCCCCTTTCAATGATCATCGGTGGCAGAGGCTATAGTGCTTGCACCGTGTCAATATACAATTCTAGTCTGGATACATGCTAGACCAGATGTATACAATGTCTAGGTCTTCAAAATCAAGCTCATATGTATGTCATGGCTGATGTATGTGTCAACTTCATGGAGTTCTGAATGGTTTGACTGTATACAGTCAGGCTTACCAAAACAAAAACAATGATGCAACTTACTTGTTTTATTATTTGTCTTTATTATTTATTTGGTTTTTAGTTGTATTTCTAGCTTATCATCTAGAGTCAGCCTGGACGAGAATACCACTGATACGGCTGTAGATACAAGCGCCGTGAATATATTATCAATATACAAAAGAAACACTGCAAAGTTGAACAGCAATGCAGGTGAACGGATGAGCGGGTTTGTGAGTGCAGTCTCTGTAAGAGGATCTGCTGAAGCACAACGCTTCCTCACTTTTATACCTACGTCACCCATCATCTTAGATGGTACCGCCATTGGGTTGTGAACCCGAGACGTAGGTTGAACGACCAGCATGGTAGTAACGACTAGTTCGTTCATGCTGCACATGCGAGTTCTGCGCATGCTGAAAGCTAAAGATGGTTCTTGGTTTGTTTCCAAGATGTATCTTTACTTTGCCATCTTCGAGTTCAATCATACGAACTCTCGATGACAGGGATGCCTGATGATATGACATAATCATCTGGCGACATGTACAGTCATCGTCGACCGTACTGACGACTGTCATAAATGTATGACGCGACTCGACCTGTACAGTCATGATCGACCATACTGTCGACTGTCATAATAATATATGACATGACCGACTGTCATAATAATATATGACATGACATGATATGACATGGTATGACATGTATGACAGGTATGACACGTATGACATGTATGACACATATGTCATCGGTCATAACCCTGACATATACGATATTGTGTGCCTAAGACAAAATGGCTTGATGTATCTCTTGACTGGATTACTGACCTGCCTATCACCACTAATGGGCACGACAGTATATTTGTGGTAATGTGCCAATTCTCTCATCGCTGTCATCTCATTCCCTTCAGCATGACCTGGACTGCTCAGCATACTGCTTCTATATATATGCAACATATCTTCAAGCTCCATGGTCTTCCGATATGGTTGGACAACATAGCAATATCTTGATTATGTAAGTATCTAAATTAATATCCTTGTGTTCATTACATTTTAATTGCCAATGCCACTTGCTTTTCTAAACTTTTGTTATTCAATACTTCACAACATTCCTTATTGCACCTCCGCGTTCACTCACAATTTGATGGTAACAATGCAAAATTTAGAATTGAGGAATTTGGATTTTTCCCCACCTGTACGTTCACGTACCCCCTATAAATTTTTAGAGAGTTCATTTCGCCGAAAACCAGCTATTCCAAAACGAACACTGCTTTGCGTCACGCTTTTCGAATGTTCGCTTTTCGATGTGCGCGTTACAGTCACGCAATTTAACCCCTGTTACGCACTTTAGCGTCGTAGATGAAAACTGCGAAACGATTTGTAAGTCGTGGATTAGTATGTGTCGCACGCGGCAGTATATAATTTGTTATTTAGAATATTCAATATAAAGCCTCTTTATATTTAATTGGTCAATATTTAATTTTATTTTAATTTTATTGGAATTGCACAGTGTCACGACTGTTGACTATAAATATAACTTAGCACTGTAGTATTGTTTTAAATATGACTTATTTGTGTTTTTAAATAAGATGAAGACTTTTATTGACGGTATAAATATTTGGATGTGGTCGCCACGTTTTTATGCGACATGAGACGCAGTCCGCAAAGCTCCTAGAACGAAAATTGGTGACACTGTCATGAACGTCGCCTTTTATATGGGCTGGAACAGGAATTATATAGGGGGTAAGTAAACGTACAGGTGGGGAAAAATAATCCCCAATCTTCGTGAACGAACGTATAAAGCTAAAACTTTGAAACAACCCAATACCCCCAACCCCCCACTCCCCCACCCTCCCCCCACCCCCACCCTCCCCCACCCTCCATCCCCCCTCCCCCCTCCCCCTCCCCCTCCCCCGTCCCCCTCCCCCCCTCCCCTCCCCCCTCCCCCCTCCCCCTCCCCCTATCTAAATGCCGAAAATATGCCTCCCATCCTCGTGTACAATACATCTTTATACATTGAAACCAATGACTGGGTATGGTTAATACCGGCTATCGTTCCATACACGTCTACTTCAATTGAATGGTCACCAACCTATTCGTGCACCACCTAATATATTGATTTTTCCCCACCTGTACGTTCACGTACCCCCTATAAATTTTTAGAGAGTTCATTTCGCCGAAAACCAACTATTGCAAAACGAACACCGCTTTGCGTCCCGCTTTTCGAATGTCCCGCTTTTCGATGTGCGCGTTACAACCACGCAATTTAACCCCTGTTACGCACTTTAGCGTCGTAGATGAAAACTGCGAAACGATTTGTAAGTCGTGGATTAGTATGTGTCGCACGCGGCAGTATATAAATTGATATTTAGAATATTCAATATAAAGCCTCTTTATATTTAATTGGTCAAAATTGAATTTTATTTTAATTTTATTGCTGGAACAGTCACACCGCTTGCTTTGTGACTCTTCCTATAGTAGTGTGTATGGCTGTCACCCGAACCCGAACCCTAACTGTTTATGCCCGTTATATCGGGTTAACTTATCAACTTTATCACATTCTGAGAAAACTTATCACTGAGTGAATATATCCCGAGTCCTGGGGTATATCCAACAGGTTTGGCCCCACTCACTCTTTATTTAGACACTGCGTAGTTATGGCCATGTCAGGCTAAACACCGACGCTTGAGATGGAGTGAGGGGCTCCACTAGAGGCGCGCCGGAGCGGTATGGCCTAGTTACATGACTGGTTGATTGGACTTACGGAGAGCTCGGGCTCGTGGCTGCTTGATTTTCCCGTACTACGCGTTGGTAGACGTTGGAGTTTTGGTCGGATCCGACACCAAGTTCCTTGGCCGCGTTGTTAGATCCACATGCACGTTTACCGGCGGGTCTGTGGTCTGCGGAGCTGGCGGCGGGGTAGTGTCTGGCGGCACGACTGGTGCCGAGGCTCGCGACTTCTGACTCTGAGGACTCGGGACAGTGGGGACTTTTGGTCCCGGCGGCTGCTCGGTGGAGGGGCCACTTTCAGCACCAGGCTGACCGACTGCTGCGACCTGGTCACGCCAACGCACTCGCTTACGCCGTGCTCGGGGTCGTCGCTCCGCGACCAGACCCCGGCCCTGCTGGAGCGCCGCGGCTGCCTGCGCGTGCCAGGTGGGTGGCTTCCCGGCCGCGTGATCCTCTATCGCCTGTCTACGCACCGCTGGCGGAAGCAACGCAAATGCTCCGTTCGCCTCCTGTTTGCTAGCGAAAAAGCTGAGAGGGTCAGGGTGATCCCCGGCCTCGTCGACCGTACTCGCAAATCCCTGTGGCCTAATATCCTCGACCACCGCCCCTACTCTCTGCAAATGACACGCTCCTTCCACGTCACTATAGCCGGACTCGGAACTGTCCGAGACCAACCCTCCCGGCCCCTCAGACTCCTCAGCTCCGTCCGGCACCGTTGCGCTGGGACGCACGCTGACTTCACTATCCTCGGACCCGGAGGAGGGTTCTGACGCTAGGCCTGCTACAACATCGTTGGGGGAATCTTCGTCGGAGTCTCCCCCCCCCTTGTTGCAGGCCAACGCGCCAAAAGTCCCATCGGGGCCGAGGTAGACGACGAAAGCTTGCTCCTCTCTGTTTCGGAGGGTCCGCAGGTCCCGGCGAGCTCGACGTTGGCTCAAAAGGACTCCCTGTACCAGTGCCATTGCCGTGTCCTTGGACCGACTGGGGTCCGGGGACCCCGGCGAACAGCCGGTGATGACGACCTCTTCCCTGCCCTTGGTGAACCGGACCGAACCCCAGTTCTTATAATCCAGCGTAACCGGGGAAAGGTTCGCCAGCCAAGGACCTCCCAGGATGACATCCACCTTGAGGTCGAGGGGCATTACCCGAAGCTCAACCTGCTGGCCGTAAGACCCCTTCGACGTCTCAGCAAGGAGCTTGGGCCTGATGCAGGAATTAGCATCATATGCGGTGCCGTCAGCCACTCGAACCCGCATGGCTTGCTCGTGGCGCACCGACTTGACGCCGGAGAGCTTCTGCAGTGTACTCTTTGCGATAATATTGGTGGATGCTCCCGAATCCACCAACACCTTGACTCTGACGCCCGCAATCCAGGCCCAAAATAGCAACAACGTCGGTGTGCGACTGTGCCTGTCGAAACTCCTCGGGCGCGCTCCCATCGAGGACACCGCTGCCAGGGACTCACACCAGCTCGGACTGATATCGCCGTCCTGCATTATGCAGTCCAGGCGGGTGACTGACGTTTCTGCGTCGGAGTCACAGTCCGGGAGGCAGTAAGTACATGCGTCCGCTAGCAGGCCGATGGCGACTGCTTTCTGAACTGCACTGCGCTCCGGGAAGTCTGGGGGGGACACCGCGACTTGGACTGACGCTGCAGCCAGTTTAGCCGCTATGTGCTTTCTGACTTGCTCGTCCCGGTGCATCAGCTCATTGTCTTGCTGAAGTTCCCTATTCTCCCTTTCCAACTCCTCCTTTACGAAGGCGTGGAAGTCCGCACGGCGTTCTGTTGAGGTAGAAGCCGGGTCCCTACCCTCCAACTCGTACCTGCGCTGCAATCGAGAGGTTCGAAGCGCCTTGTCTTCAGGAGTCAGCCATGGTCTGCGTTTCGGGCCCAAAGCCTGGCGAGCCCTGCTTCGGGTCAACCACGGCCGACTGGGCTTTGAAGTTCTCTCTGGTGGTGAGAGTTCTTCTCCCTCGGCAGGCTTGGGCTTGGCAACGCGAACAAACCGTCCGAACTCCTGATCCAAGATGGCTTTGCGTCGGCGATTGAACTCGCGCACCCTGACGAGCCGCTTCAAGCGCTTATCTAACTCTTCTCGATTCAACTGGGGCTTACTAGTCGTGGGTCCAAGCTTCTGCTCATCCGCCTTTGCCCTGCCCTCCAAAGCGCAAGGGACTTGACCGGCCGGACCTCCGACTCTTCCAGCTTTAGATACCTTTCTAGCGCCCTGATGGCGGAACGCAGGCGAGCACTTGGCTGCTGGGCCTGAAAGGCTTTCCTAACTCTGGGGGGTAAACGCTGAGCTCTGAACTTCCAGTGCCCGCGAACTCTCGCAACATCCGACCCCTGGTTCTCCAGGTGCTGTTGGTAGACTGCCCGTGGCTCAACTGTGTGGCTCGACCGGTTTTTATCCCGGGTGTCCGCACCGGTGATCCAACAGAGCAGCTCCCACGGCTCCTCGGGACGCGGAACTGAGGCGGTTGCTGGGGTTCTGGCGGACTTCCAGAAGTTTGCCTGCTCTCTTTGGACGCGCTGCTCGACCTGTTCCCGCTCAGGAGGCTCTGGGCTTTCCGTGCGGGTGGCGGCTAGCATGTCTAAACCTTCCTGCTCATACCTCTCGACTCGACTCTGGCTCTTGAGGTGGCGCCTGGCGCTGCCACTAAGGTGTCTCCCACACCTTCTCCACCTATCATGCAGCACCTGCATCGCTGTGGACGCCGGCGCGGGGCCCTTTTGTCCCCCTGACCCCGCAGTGACGGGGCCCGCGCCCTTTACTGCGGGGAGGACGCCCCGGGCTGGGGAGCGTCCTCCTGGACAAAATCCAAACCGATGGCAGCCAAAGCTTCCTCCACCGACTCGTCTCCTATCAACGCCAGGGTGTCCTCCAGGAGGCACTTGGCCCACTCCTTCGGGCGCTGGCTCGCCTGCGGACAGTCGCGGGCATAATGGTCCATGCTCTTGCACAGACGGCAGCCCTCGTACTCTGGGGAGCCGAGTCGTTGCCCTGTGGGTGTCGGAGCGCCAGCGGATGTCGCCATGGCTAGCAGCTCCTCCGTGACATCTACGTGGGCCAGCAGCTGGACCGAGCGGCTCGTCTTATCCTGGCTCTGCCGCAACTCCCGCTCAGCCTCTATGGCCCAAGTCAGGAGTTCGTGGCGGCCTTTACTGGCCGTCCGGCTCAGAGTCAGGACCGAAGCGCCTTTCCTCTCGGCTATAAGGAAGACCTTCCTCCTTATCTCCGGTATCAATCCCGTAAGGAATATCTCCAGCAGCTCCTCTTCCGGCACCGGAGAGGTGAGCTCGTGGGCAGCCAGCATGCTCACGATGTCGTGAGCAAGGTGCACCCCGTCCCAGAACTCGCGGACCGTGCGAGTCTGTCTGTCCTGACTTTGGCGCACGCGACGCAGGAACGGACCGATCGACGCCATTTCCCCCTTGTCGGGCATCACCAGCTGCGCCAAGGGGACCACTATGACGTCCAGGGTGAGGTTCTTACCTTCCCGAGCCTCCGTCAACACCGAAGAAAGCTCGCGGTACTCGGAGCTGAGTGCGCCGAAGCAGTGTCTGGCCACTTCTGACAGCAGGGAGTGGTCCGACAACACCTTCTCCTCACCCCCGCTCTCCAGACGCGCCATCCCCATGGCGTAGCGCACCGGCTCCAGTTCCCGAACCTCCCTGATCTGCCGAACAAATCGGAGGAGCCGACCAAAGACGTGGGACGACCCCTCCACCTCTGTGTGGTATTTGTCCACTGCCTTCTCCATGGCTCTGAGGGCCTCCTTGAGAGCGTGCTGCTCGTCCTTACGACTGTAATGGCTCCGGGGCTCCCTGTAACGAGAGGAGGACGAGAAGGTGAACTGGCTGTCGCCATCCCCGTCCTCGCCATCGCCGCCAGGGTCCTCGCCCGGACTCCCCGGGCCTCCCGGCTCTTATTTATCCACAGATATGATATCTCGCATGTGTGCGTATCTGTGTAAGGGTATGATTTTGTACAAGGCTCACTACACCTTTAGCAAGGAAGGATCAATTTCCCGCTTTTATGCAACATAATGATAAAACATTAAGAGCAAGGTATATAGATGATCGACATGTATTAGTATATATTACAAGAAGTAAGGGCATCAGGCTTAATATAATGTTTAGCCTTCATAGGCAGCTATTATGTCTGCTGCATTGGTCAGCTCTGTGGCTTTGACCCAGGTGTCATGCTCAGGGCCGTAGCCTGCATATCGCACTAAGTAGTACTTGACACCTCTAGTGATCTTATCTGAGAGTATGTGTGATATCTCAAACAGTGGTTGCCCTTCTTCGGTGATCATCTGTGGCAGAGGCAAAGGTGCTTGGATCGAGTCGTTATACAGCTCTAATCTGGATACAGGCTGTACCGGATGAATACGGATATCAAGGTCTCCGAAATCTAACTCGTATGCACGCCCATGGCTAAGCACTTTGGATATGGTGAACGGCCCAATATATGGCTGCTTGAAGTGTTTGCCTGCCTCTGTCAAACCAGTCCATTGGATAAACTCGGTCCGTAAAAGAACTTTCTGCCCAACTGCATATTGCCGAGGCATGTGAGTTTTATTGAATCTGGCTTGGCTAATTTCTGCTGCTCGGGAAATGTTGTCTACCGCGTTGGCATGTACAGCCGAGTACTGGTCAAAATGATCTCGACTAGCTCTTTGTATTGGAACAGGAGCTTCTGGCGGAATAGTGATTACCAGATCATGAGGCGAAAGTGGTTGCGCCATCGAGTCGAGATAGAATGGTGAATAACCAGTTGATGCAGAAACTGTGTTTTTAATTGCAAACTCCACCAGAGGCAACTTGTCCTCCCACGAATTGGCTGAAGTATCATTGCAACAACACCTGAGGATGAAAATACTATCTAATCAGTTTATAAACCAGAGGATGGTGAAAGCGAATCATGAATCAACAAATTGAATAGTACCTGAGGATATCCTCGATGAAGGCATGGCTCCTCTCATTGGCTGCATTTGATTGTGGATGGTGTGAAGACGCCATAGACAATCTCGTGCCAGTAGATTTCCACAGTGTCTGCCAGAATGTAGAGGTGAATCTGGGGTCTCGATCTGAGATGATGTTCCTCGGAAGACCATGGAGCTTGAAGATATGCTGCATATATATAGAAGCAGTATGCTGAGCTGTCCAGGTCATGCTGAAGGGAATGAGATGACAACGATGAGAGAATTGGCACATTACCACAAATATATTGTCGTGCCCATTAGTGGTGATAGGCAGGTCAGTAATCCAGTCAAGAGATACATCTAGCCATTTTGTCTTAGGCACACTATATCGTATATGTGCCTGACCATAAGGCTTGTGTCGTCTCGTTTTCTGGCGTTGACAAACGGGGCACTCCCGAATGTACTGGATGGCTGCCGTCGTCATTCCTGGCCAATAATATCGGCTACGCAGAAGATGAAGCATGCGATTTTTGCCTTCTGTAAAAGCCGACACTGGCCGTGTTTAACCTAATCATTATCATGGTCAACCGACGCAGTCATGCGATGCTCGTTGTCATCGCGACACCCCCCTCCCCCCACTTCGTATGTTTTAAAGTTATAATCACGATCTCCGAATTCGCCTGCCAGGTCAAAGCCATCGCAGCACGAACATTGGTGCACATTTTCGCATTTTCGCATTTTAGTGAATGTAACCCTTTTGGATATTCGCTACATCGCGGCCAGATTATTGGCTGAAAAAAAAGGATTCCCACAGGGCATTTGGTTATTGGTCATAATGTCCAGGTGCTATAATGACCTGGAAGCTATCTTCCCAGAGATCTTCAAAATCGTAACGTTGAATTATAAGATTTATACCCCAGGCAAAATTCTGCTTTCACCGCCAGATTGAAAACTCTAAACTGTGAATCTTGCGGTTCGAAGCACTCTTGAGAGTGAAAATCGGTTCTCTACCCCCTTCGACCCTAGAAGCCCTAAGGGATGCCCCCCCTACGAAAGGTACTCACGAAAGTGGAATTAAGGGTTTTTGGCTCACCAAAGTGTACTCGGTCGATGCGAATACTCGATTTCTGGACAAAAAGATGCGCCTCGTCGAGATCTTTCCATCGATCCGCGACTTTAGTATTCGCATCGACCGAGATCACTTTGGTGAAGATCCGCACCCTTTGGTGAATCACGAAACCTGGTTTGGTGATTCACAGAAGTGGTTTTCCACTTTCGTGCACCACTTTCGAGAGGTGGCCTCACCAAAGTGGTTCACAGGTCCTGAGCATTGGCTTGCTTTGTAAGCCCTCCTCCTCCTCCTCCTCCGATTATGGTGATTTGAGTCGGACGTTGTGCCCTAACGTTTACGACGCTTTGTTTGGCACCGGACCCATCCCATCGAATCATGCCGTCTTCAAATGTCGGATGCTTATCGTTCCGAAATGCGTATACGATGACGCCGCACTCTTCGCCCGATTACAACATCTTTGTGCCACGAGGTTGGCAGTGGAAGGGACGCCGGTAGAAGAGCGCGATCCGTGGGGCGGAATGGCCATTCTGGTTGTGGGGGACTTCGGTGCAGCTTCATTTTTAATCACCACCGACCTGAATCAAGGTCAACGAGATGCACTCACTCCCGTGTTGTCATGGTTATCCCGGTGTGAGGCCGCCGAGGCAAGGGGGGAGCCCGCACTGCCACCGCCGATCACTTCTCTATGGGACGGCGGGCCGGGCACCGGCAAGAGTTACGTCGCTAAAGCGTTGTGCACGGCCGCCAACTTTATATGTGGTCATGATGGCGCCGTGGTCTGTTGCGCCCCTTCCGGGGTCGCGGCTGCCCTCATTCCGGGCGCGCGGACCATTCATAACTTGGGTAATATCAAGCCCACGGAAGGTGCAAGGTCGGCACCTTTGAAGCCAATGAATCCGATGAAAGCG